>JARUHE010324930.1:0-11204 GCA_031471125.1 Archaeomysis grebnitzkii | reverse complement strand
ATAAAATGACTTTCGGAGGAAAAAATTCGATGAAATGATATTTCGGTGGAATGAATTTCGACAAAGTGATATGGACCAGTCTATACAAAAATTAGAACAAAAAAGAACGAAACACTTTTTGGTTGGTTTAGCCTACCGATTAAATCAATGAGATAAACCGCTCAAAAAAACATCTTTTTTAAATCTTAACCCTGCTTAATGCGGTGGGATGTATTAAAGACTCTTTAAAAGAGGTGGCTCATAAGTAGTACTTCGACCCTGATATGAGGTAAATATTTATTGTTTAAGACTCTTAAACCAGCAAGTCGATATGATTAAAAAAGAGTCTGCAAACACGGTGATTAAACACTTAAAGATGAATGCATGGTAAAGACTTTTTTTGGCGGATGTGATATCTGGGATTGTTTATCTTATACAGTTAGCTTGCATGCTCGGTGTACTTCAGAATCATATATGGTTTTCTTAGTATTGTTTATTTTATTGAGCTGCAAAACTCAATTATTTCTCATTGTGCCTATTTATGCAATAAAAACGATTAAACTGCAGAAAAACGTATTAATTACGGAAATTTTTAGTTTTTCAGAAAATTGTTGCTTCTAACGCGAAGCGAACTAGCCTAGCTTGTAATTAGTCAAAATATACCACCATTTATTTATTTTCAAATCTGAAATTGTAACGTAGATGTGTAAACCTTTTAAAAATCAACCCGACCGAGTGCGTCGAGATGAAAAAACAAAATCTGTTCATTGTAGAAAACGTTAATAGATATTAAATTAAAAAAAAATTGTCAACATTTTCAAACTTGTCTGTGAAAAACATTGAATAACCAACAAGAACAGAGCGTAAATCAAACGGGTCCATACCACTTTGTCGAAATTGTTTTCTCATAAATATCAATTTAGCGGATTGTTTCCTTTGAAGTGTCATTTTAGCGAATTGAATCTAACGAAATGTCTTTCTCAGAAATTGAAAATTAATAAAGGTCATTCTCAGAAATTGGAAATTCAGAAAGGTCAGTCTCAGAGCTTGCTTCCTCAGATATATCATTTTAGCGATCTGTTTTCGGCGAAATATACATTTGGCAAAATATAATTTTAGCGAAATTGCATTTGTAGAAATATTCGGTAAATGTATGTTTCGAAGAAACCAATTCTCTAAAATGATATTTCTGAGAAAACAATTCGCTAAAAATATATTTCCGAGAAAACGATTCGCTAAAATGATATTTCTGAGAAAACAATTCGCTAAAATGATATTTCCGAGAAAACAATTTGCTAAAATGATATTTCTGAGAAAATAATTCGCTAAAATGATATTTCCGAGAAAACAATTCGCTAAAAATATATTTCCGAGAAAACAATTTGCTAAAATTATATTTCCGAGAAAACACTTCGCTAAAATGATATTTCCGAGAAAACACTTTGCTAAAATGATATTTCTGAGAAAACTATTCGCTAAAATGATATTTCTGAGAAAAAAATTCGCCAAAATGATATTTCCGAGAAAACAATTCGCTAAAATGATATTTCCGAGAAAACAATTTGCTACAAATATATTTCCGAGAAAACAATTTGCTAAAATTATATTTCCGAGAAAACACTTCGCTAAAATGATATTTCTGAGAAAACTATTCGCTAAAATGATATTTCTGAGAAAACAATTCGCTAAAATGATATTTCCGAGAAAACAATTCACTAAAATGATATTTCCGGGAAAACAATTCGCTAAAATATATTTCTGAGAAAACAATTTGCTAAAATGATATTTCCGAAAAAACACTTCGCTAAAATGATATTTCTGAGAAAACAATTCGCTAAAATGATATTTCCGAGAAAACACTTCGCTTAAATGATATTTCGCAGAAGTAGTAGAGAGGCCGCTTGGTGATTCAATGCTCTTGAATTTTTAAACGCTGTGTAAGTTAACGTTATCTCGTCCAGCTTTTTCTTGTTTCAATCAACTTTTCTAGAATTAATCCATTTTTGTGATTCAATGTTGTACTTTTTATTGAATCAAAAAAGTTAAATATGATCACATATTAACATAGAACTGTTATTTTTATTGTATTGTCTAAAAAACGCAGTGAAATCAGGTTTATAGATTTTGAACGAATTGCTATTTTATAGTAATACCATGACAGTGTTTGTATGGACATATTGAATAAATAATAAAGTTAATTATTTAAATGACAAATAAAAATAAAATAAATTGGACAAACAAATAAAATGTTCAGTAAATTATTTTAATTTACAGACGATTTTTCAGCGGCCATTTTTAACAAAATGCACTGTTATAGTTAATGCTATAACAATTCTTCATCAAAATATTGAATAAACAATAAAGTTAACTGATTAAATGACAAATATAAATTAAATGAATGGAAATAGCCGTTCGAGATGCCTGCACCACCTTGTGACCAAGAAGATTGTCCTTCGTAGAACACAACGTATAAATCTTATATGAAACGACTTCTTCACAAGGTTTTCAATGAAAAACAGCCGTTCCAGATGCCTGCACTACCTTGTGAGCAAGAAGAATGTCCTTCGTAGAACACAAAGTATAAAATCCTAAGAGAAGCGACTCACAGATCAACCAAGATATGACAATCAATGTTATAATTTTCCTGCCTGTAATCGTCGTTATATTTGTTCGAAGTCCTTGAAATGCCCGTGGCCTGGACATATGAAATGTGCATTTTCACTGCAATTTTTTCAATAGTTTTATTTATCAAATCAAATTAAGACTATGAAAAACATCAACGATTGTAAAAATCTTAAAATTGCAGTGAAAATTCACATTTCATACTTCCAAGCCACGGGCATTTCCAGGACTTCGAACAAATAAAATGACGCCAATGACGATTACATGCAGGACCATTATACCATTGGATTGTCATATCTTGGTTGATCTGTGAGCGACTTATTCACAATGTTTTCAATGAAAAACAGCTGTTTGAGATGCCTGCCCCACCTCGTGAGCAAGATGATACTTCGTAGAACACAAATAATGTAAAATCATAAGAAGCGACTACTTCACAATGATTTCAATGGAAAGCAATCGTTCAAGAAGATACTTGCACGACCTTGCGAGCAAGAAGATCGTCCTTCTTAGAACAAAGTACAAACAATATATTATAAATGACAAAAAAATATTCTTTCACAAGATATAAATTGTCAAATGTATTTTTTTTCATGTTTATGTTTTTGTTTTTAAATGTAATACCTGACATTTTGTCAGAAATAAATGGATATTATTATTATTATTGTTATAAAAAAAATGTCATGCTCAAGGTAAATAAAAAAATTAAATTATTGTACCAGCTGACGAATTCTACGTGGTCACTTTTGAGAGAAGCAATTCTGAGATTGATATTTCGCTTAAATGATATTTCACCAAATATATATTTCTGGAAAATAAATTCCTCAAATTGATATTTCTACGAAAGCAATTCGCCAAAGTTATATTGGAAGAAAGCAATTTGGCAGATTTACATTTCTACAAATACAATAATTAACATTTCTAATTTACATTAAAAAACACTTGCTTTCTAAGAAATATCAATTTAGCAAATTATTTTCTGTGAAATATACATTTGGCAAAATGTCATTCTCAGAAACTTAATTAGTAGAAATATCCTTTTGTAGAAATTACAATCAGAAATTTTTTCGAAAAATAATATTTCCAAGAAAGCAATTTCGACAAATTGATAATGCTCTAATCTAACGCTATTTTTGTAATCGTGTGTGCCTACATTTAAAAAACAATCCGAAATTCTTAATCATTCATTTTCCCCTAATTAGTTAGTTAAGAATAAAAGTTAGAATATACAAAAATATTAAACAACCATTAAATAGTTGACTGGTCAAGTTCTGAAAGATGTCTTCAATTCTGAAAAACCTTCGGATTTACGACCTGGACAAGGATCATGAAAACGTGTTCTTAAATTGGAGTGCAAGCGTTTTACATACATAGAATTTATGTTTACATACATTACATATACGCAATTTATATTTTATGTTACAATGTGATTTTATATTATTTAAATGTAATTTTTCGTATGCGGGTTGTCCCTTTAACCTAATTCTTTTCTTCCAACAGCCAAATAAATTCTTCATGGCAACATTCCATGGAAGGAGCACCATCTGTGCATACACGTTTTACTTTTATCTTTACACGCATTGACAATAACAGTACAGCGAGTTCTATCTTGAATAGTACAATGAAATTCCGTCATAATTGCATGAATACAATTCAAGACTAGCTGAATCAGTAATGCCAACGCTATGGAACAAAACATGTACTTTATAATTATTGCATTAAGTTATAGGTCATTTCGTGTTGGCAGATTGTTATTGCTTATCTGGAGAAAGGAAGTTCATTAAACTTTAGCATCTAGGCAACTCAATTTTCTATGATTGACTCGTTTATAATTTTAACATCAATAAATGGTTTCTCTCTTTTTCTTAATAAAACTGATACTTATAAGTGGCTTCAATGGTATCATTTTTACTGGAAAATACTTTCTTACATGTTTGCTGCGAACAATATTTTTCACCCATCAATTTAAAAATACAATCTTCCGTTCTTCTTTTTCTAATCTAACATATTTATGATTTGTATGTGTTTTATAATGAATCGTTGAATTGTTTTTTTCGGACAAGAAATTATAGTATCAAATAGTAAACATAAGCTGGGTGTGTGCTCCATAGTAATTAGATTATTAAAATTGTTCAACTTGACTGGGTGAAACTTTTCAAATAGACAAAACAATTTACAGTATTTCAAAGTATCTTTAATTAACTTTTTCATTTGGTTTTTAACATGTCAGTGATTTTATGCTGCAATGTTTCATCACTTCTATTTTCGTGAGTAACCTGCAAAAATGAAGATCATGACAAAACAAGACAAGAGTATTCTTAGACTAAAGTTAGAAATTATTTTGTTAGCCATCGTAACAATTAAAACTACGCCATTCTCGGGGTTTTTTTTATAAAGCTAATTTAAAGTTGTATATTCAGCTTAAGAAAACTCTTATTTTTTTAGCGATGTACATTACTTAAAACTGTACTTGAACTTGACAAAATATTTTGAACTTATAGTGACTGAATGAATCTGTATAGAAAAATTTGGCGCATACCCGGCAGTGTTGAAGAGTTTGCATCACTGCCGTCTCGAGGCTGAAGTCAATATTGTCTGCAAAACCTCGTTTTTCTATTTTTGATTTACTTTTTTGGAGCCTTGTTATTTTTCAACTCATGAAAATGACACACATGCCTTACTATCTATACCTGTGGTACAGACATATAAAATAACGAACATACCTGAACTAATAAACATTCCGGGTGGCTTCTAACTTGTTCAACCAGAGATATTTTGGAATTTCCTGGTAGTGGAATAGTTGTCAAAAGAAGGACATTTGCATCTACTAAAATATTTCTAACAGCTGCTTCAAACTTCTTGCTAAATAGTTCCATTTTTCCAATTTCATCAATAATTATAACATTTTTCCCAGTCTAAAATAAAAACATTTCAATTAGAATAAAATACTCAACTATTTAAATGTGCTTACAAATGATCACGGATACGTTCTCAAATATGCAAATATCTTCATTGAACAAAATAAATTTTCATATACCTACATAAATGTTGTCCAATAGAAGGTAGTTGTGAACCAATACCGTTAAAAAAGAGAATATGGCTAACTAAGGAGGATACCAGGTGACACTATTTCTATACTGCAATATATGGTTGCGGTGCACAGGTGTGCCATGAAGTTTTGAATGGCAGTTGGCGCCTTCAATATTTTTTTATTTAACGTGCTATGAACAATGAAAATTTCTAGACGTAATTTTCTTTCTGATAACAAGTGTTTCAAAGTATGTCTTCATCGGTTACAAAGGGATGAGTCATCAAGTGGTGGATGTGGAGACATGTGAAAGGAGGAACAACCGCCACCATACATCGAAAGATGATTGATTGTGAGATACAAACGCTGCCTGGAGATTAATGCTGCATAAGCAAATCTCATTGGCACCGGTTCAAGTAGACTCTAAGGCTATTTCATATGGCTAGTACGCGCCATATGTCTGCTGTATAATGCATATCCCTAGGGTATACATCACTTGATGTGGGTAATAATATTAAAGTTGATATATGAAGTGGGGCAGAGATCAGTTAAGTTCGATTATACCCGCTATATAAAAGCCCCAAATATTATTAATTAAGAATGAACTTATGAAGATGAAATCGATTACAAAGTCAATATATTTTTATACAGTTAATTAATAGTATAAAACAATGAAAATTACGTACCATGTTTTTAAGTAAAGGTAGGACAAGATTGTCAAATGCTTTTACATCTACAGCATATTTTCCAACATACTTTTGGTTTGGAATAGATTTTCCTTGTCTAAAGAATAAAAAAATGATTATTACAATAAGCAATTTCAATATCACCCAATACAAGATTGAAGCCATTTCATTAGAGTAATTACTGTAGAGTTCAACCAAAATGTTGAATTTGAATTTATTTAATATAAATAATTGTTCAATATATTATACAAAAAAATTATTACGCTTTCATACCACAAGATTTAAAGTTTCATAGCTTTGAATTTGATATCAAACAAACTTTACAAATTAATTCAATGAACAAATATGTGCTGTATATTTTGTATGTACAATTCAACCCATAAGCGCAAGACATTTCATTTGAACAAGTTTTTCAAAGGTTAGATAACAATTTTTCATATAATTTTATTAACTATGTGTTTTTAGTAATTGGATTGAGGTTTCATGTAAAAAAAAACACTTATTTCTCATTTGATCATTTATTCCATGATGAGATGAAGCTAGTAACTATAATATAAATTGCTATCATTAATAGTGATTCTTTATTAATGAAATCTTGAATATAATTTTGTCATCAACATTTGAATAATAAAAACAATGTTTTCTTGCGCACCTTAGCATTTCTATTTAGACTTGCATATTAAGGTTGAACTTTACATCATAGTTGTTCCCAATAAATGTTATCACCATTGTGAGTTGTTGAGCATTAATCATTACACATTTTGTAAATTTCGCTTCACATATGGGTGTTCGCCTACTATTTCACCCAAGATGGATGGTAGGGGAAGTCTGATTTTAAGGATTTAAAAATTGAAATTAAAACAGATAAAGATCTACATACGATATTCGGGCCAATGGTCCTTGCTTTCCATCAAGTGTTATAACATCAAAGCCGACACGTTGTCCATTTTCTCTTAATTCTTGTGTGTAAAATCCATCACATTTAACATCTTGTTTTTGAAGCAGTTCAATTAACTTTTTGGTCAACGTAGTTTTTCCAACACCTGAAAATTTAAAAATATTTCAAAGCAAAAGCGAATTTAAAAATTGTTTATAACATTACAAAATCCGTCTTTTTCGTTGCCATGGTGCATGCATTAAGATAAAAAATGAACAAACTAGTAATTTGAACTTAAATTATAATAACTAAAATTATAATAATAATAATAATAACTTAAATTATAATAACTAAAAATCAACTTACCAGGAGTACCAGTTAAAGCAATTATTCTTTTCCTCGAGACTGAAGACATGATTTCAAGTTTGTTCTAAAATTAATAAATGATTAATAAATGAAATCTAAATTATTTTATAATTTAAATTACGTTTTGTAAACAAACAATAAACTATTAAACATTTAAAGACGCGCCTTGAAATTTACGTTGAAGTTTACTTACATTTCAAAGTTACAAAAATAAAACAACTGTACAAATTATTAAGTAATTATATACAGGGTTCATAACTCTCCTTAAGTAATTCCACTTTGAAGTTTTAGTTCTAAATTTGTTTTGGAAAAAAAACCATTTTTGTGAGAGAAGTCATTTCAAACGTAGAACCACATTATTTCTCTGCACCAACTTTACTGTTATAGACCAATAGTATCTACCGTCTTAGAAATAGGTTTAGTCAGAATTTTCGTGGCACAGCGGATGGTTTCGACCTATGTTCTATGCACTGAAAACACTGAACTAACTTTTCTCTCTAAAATATTCAAAATTTACATCAACAAACTGAATAGCCTTTATTAACAGTGCACACATTTTTGTTGGTTCAATGAACTTTCTTGTACGTGATTCTATCAAAATCGTATCACATTGGTACAATAAGATACGATTTTATTTCAATCACAATAAATTTCACCGAATCAACAAAAATGAGTGCACTGTTAACACAAGTTAGTCAGTTTGTTGATGTCAATTTTGAATATCTTAGACATTAAAGTTATTCCAGTGTTTTCAGTGTACAACGCTGTCACTTTGGGAGGGGATGGTGTGGACGCTGCCCAGACAGCAAGGCGGATCCGGGCCATATGTTGTTGCTGTCTGGGTGGGCTGCAATAATTACCTAACCTGGCGGTTCTGAAAAATCTGATTGCAGTGAAAAAATTACGCTCAACTCCACATATTTATTCCCTACTAATGCTATCAAAACAATAACAAACAAGCGTTAATTCGAACGGTATATTTTATTATAATTGTATAATTGCTTAATAACATTTGTTAATTCATTTTCTTTTTAATTACAAAACGTATTACTTTTCTATACATACAATACTTACAACAATGAACAATTGAACATATGTATATATAAATTTAAATCAATGCATAAGTACGTGTATCGGTTGCGTTGTCTTTGTACTGTAAAGTCGGAAGCGAGTCGGTTTACATTTAAAAATAATTTGTAAAACTAAAGAAAACAAAGTATAAAAATTGTTGTAGAAAATTTCATAGACATTACGTAAATTTAATTTGCGTTTAATAAAAAAAACTGAAAATGGGAAATAAAACAATAAATTATTTATCCATATTTGTGAAGCTGTACAACTTTTCTTGTGGTTGCTTCACAAAGTTTTGGTGGTTGGCTTGTCTTGTCTGTTTAAAGTCCCTTTACACCCTTCAGGTTCAATGAGACTAAAATCAATAGCGACCCACAACCACTAAACAATATATATAGATGTATGGTGGAACATCACGACAGATACTCTTTTTTACAACCGTGGCGTATTAAAACAAATGAACTTTCTTTTGAAAGTTCTAGAAAAAACTACAAAACTTAACCTAACCCAACCTTCTCGTATGTGCAGAGTGTAAATATATAAATAAGAGGACATATAAAAAAACTCGAAATAAACTGTAAAAATTACTAAAGTAAAACGGGTATTTTAATACACCAATGTCGTAAAAAATAGCTGTCGTGAAGTTTCACCAAATTTATCACAGATCTTCTGAGCTGCATTTCAGCAACCCAAAGGAAAGAGTAAGAAGACTCTTTTGACATGCGACACGGACCAAACAATTTCATCCTCTCCCTTCAGTGGAACTAATTAACAATGTTTTATTTACACATATTACATTACCATTAAGACAATGACAACATTTTAAGTTCCGTGAATAGTGTTAGTGTGTATATGAAATATCTGGTATATTTAGTACTATTTATATGAAATATCTGGTGTATTTAATACTAGTAACATGACATATCTAGTTTATTTAATACTAGTTATATAATATATATGGTATATTTAATACTAGTTATATAATATATATGGTATATGTAATACTAGTTATATAAAATATCTGGTATATTCAATACTAAGTCTCAACATGAAAACCATAAATAACCAATAACTAAATAACAAATATTTTTGTACCAAGCTTGAAGAAAGTTGATATGGGTCCATACCACTTTGTCGAAATTGTTTTCTCACAAATATCATTTTTAGCTAATTGATTCTACCGAAATGTCTTTCTCAGAAAGTGAAAGTTTTGAAATGTCATTTTAGCGAATTGTTTTCTGCGCATAATATAAATTTGTCGAAATATAATTTTAGTGAAATTGCATTTGTAGAAATATTCGGTAAATGTATATTTCGACAAACCTATTCCTAAAATGATATTTCGGAGAAGACAATTCGCTAAAATTATATTTCGGAGAAACCAATTCGCTAAAGTGATATTTCTGAGGACGCAATTCTGAAAAACCAATTTCGATAGAGTGCGCGCGCGGCCCCGTGGTGCTGTAATAAGAGTCGACCTTCATTTATCTTCATAAATATTTTGTGGAATGTATTAGGTAACCTCTGAACCATGAAGAAATACACTAACACGATTTAAGAAATAACCTTATGGCATAGGTAGACAAATTATATATGAACGTATTAAGAACACATTTATAACTTTTCAACAACTTTTACTATATAAAAAACTAAAATAGAAATTGTTATATAAAGGTTTCTTATAATCTGTCAAAATACCCTTGCATTGCTAATTACATAACAAATATGATTTATACTTAGGTTAATAAAATTTAATTTCTTGATAAAAAAACAAAGAAAAAAATCAACATAGCTCTGATAAACATAAAGGTAATTTTATTAAACCGTCGATGATTTTATACAGTTTTCTGTAATACAAATCATAAAAGATTTGCAAGTGTTCATGAATACTTTCAACTCTTTTATTTTTTGTTATATAAAGATATATAAATGGATCGACAATAGTACAAGTGAGGTAACCCAAAATCAACTAACATAGAGCTTACCTCGCTGGTGCTATTGTTGATCCTTAAGGAGTGCATACAATTTACATAAAGGGTTACAGTCTCGATCACATATGTTTGATGTTTATCCACGATTCACACCAAACTGTTATAATACATAATTTGTATATATAGTCCACCAAAGTGTATACACCATAAAGGAATAATGACCAAGTAGTTTACAAGAAAACTTTTGCAAAATTGGAAGTTTTTTCTTCACCTTCTTTTCCATCATCAAAGGTACAATCCTTTAGTGCCCTCTCGAAAATACTATAAAATATTTGATCAGGAATAGTTTTCTCTCATTTCGTTGTTTGTTGGTTTGTATTTCTCATATCTTTTGCGTCAGTTGTAGGTATATCTTCGACTCTTCTCTGATAGATGATTGCAATGACTCAAAAACATTACTAAACAATGTATTTTGAAACTTACTGTAACGCAGATTGATTCACATAGCGTAAATCTAACGCTATTTTCGTGATAATGAGTGCCTCACTTTTGACAATAAACCTTCATAAATCCTTAACCACTCTTTTACGCACAAATTAGTGAGGAGTAAAAGTTTCTTAGAATATAAAAACATATATATAATTATT
>JARUHE010324919.1:0-11205 GCA_031471125.1 Archaeomysis grebnitzkii | reverse complement strand
ATTATTATTATTATCACTATTCACATTGAATGATGTCCACCATAAAGATCGCAGTGGTCAAACAACGTCTTATCAACCATTTTTTGAGAGTTGAACTGAGGTTTGTGAGCAATAAACCCAATGTAAATATTATTAAAACGTTGAATTTTGCAAAACTGTTATCATTGGAATTGTTACTATTGAGGTCAACGTTGTATAAGTTGTTATAACGTTACGTAAACGTTATAACAACTGTCCACACAAATCTTACTCTGATCAACTTCAACTCAACGGTATATGAACTTTTTTAAAACAGTGTTGTTTCAGCTAACTATTATTTAATGCTTGTTGAGCTATGGTTACATAAACATGTAATGAAACGTTGCATACAGTTTTTTTGTGGAAAAGTTATAAACAAAGTTTCAGAAACGTTGAGAAAACGCCTTTTTTAAATGTTCATATAACGTTGTATTAAAATCTGTTAAAGTAAATTTTCGCGGAAAGTTGTTATAATAGTTAAAAAAACGTTATCAGATGTTCATACAACGTTGGCTTCAATAATAATTGCAATCACAAATGATTTACAAAATGCAAAGTTGTATAAATGTTATAATATTTTAAAATAATGTTGTGATAACGTTGTAGCTATATTAAAATGCCCATTGGTATGTGTACCGTAAGGGTGTGCAGTTTTCGTACCATACAGATATAATATCTAAGAATGTACACCCTAAGGAGGTGCTCCCTAAGGAGGTGCTCCCTAAGGATGTGCACTCTAAGGATGTGACATTTACGCTCCCTAAATGTGTAATATGTAAGGAGACGCACCCTAAAGAGCTGCATCTTAAAGATGTTTACCTTTTATGAGGTGCACCATAAGAATGGGAAACCTAAGGATGTGCACCCTAAGGGTGTGAACCCTAAGGGTGTGAACTCTAAGGATACGCAACAAAAGGATTGTTACCCTAAGGATGATTGCATCATTGATAACTTTCAAGAGAGCGGTCATAGATCACCTAGTGAACCATGAATGAATGAATTGTTTCCTTAACAACCTTTTTGTATTTATTGATTGTGTTCATCCCAATGTTGATTTTTTTATATTTTATATTCTACATTTTATAGTTACAATTATAATCATATTAATTTATTTTAATTTTTTACATCTTATATATTAATAATCTATAATTTATTTTTTTTTACTTTGCAGCCTCGATAAGAGTAGATTTCTACTCATGAAGCTGGGCCCGAAAACATATTTTATGTAATTTTTTATCCTGTATAGATATTTTGGCCAGAAACGAATATTATTATTATCATTATCAGGATATGCAGCTCAAAGATGTGCAATCTAAGGATATCCACCCAAAAGATGTGCATGCTAAAAATGTGCATATTCTAAGTATGTATACCTTAAGGAATTTCACCGTAATAGTGTGCACCCTAATGCTGTAATTTCTATTGGTGTGCGCTCTAAGTTATAAGTATGTTTAACATAAGGCTCTACACCCTAAGGATATGTACCCTAAGGACATATTCCTTAAATATATGCACCCGAGCATATGCACTCTAAGTATGTGCACCCTAAGGATATGTACATTAAAGAAGTGCACCAAAAGTATATGCACTTTAAGGATGCGCAACCTAATGATGTGTACCCTAATGATGTGCACCCTAAGGATGTGTACCCCAAGTATGTACACTCTAATGATGTGTACCCTAATGATGTACACCCTAAGGATGTGTACCGAAATGATATACAACCAGCATATGACACTTCATGCAAGTTATAGTAACTGTAAGATATTTAATTCCAAAATAGAATGTCATGTTCAACTACCATATCATAATCGTAAGAGGATTCAAATTAGCACATTCAATTGCCATACCAGCTGGTCCAAAAAATATTTTTTTCCAGTTATATTTATGTAAAATACAAACTCATGACTTCTACTTACTAAGTGCTCGCTACAGCTTCCTCTTTTGAGGGGACACCAATGGACCTCAGTCCTCAGCAACTCCAATCAGGTGCTTCTAGATGTACATCAGAAAGGTGATTGAGTAAAGGTGCCTTTGCTGGGGAAAAATAGGACAGTAAATTATTAAATAGTCTTTGTTAATGGAGGAACGTTTAAAAATGTACAATTCTACGGGTTACTAGCCCGTTGATATTTTTCTTGTGACCCAATCGAAATAGTTTTCTTTTTAACAGAAAGGAAACATTAAAGTCCGTTGTTCTAGGAATCATAGTTCATTGGTTTTCTTGTTGTTACTGTTTGATCTTTCACATCTTTCAATTCCATTTTCAATGAAAGATAATGTTGTTACTGTATTGTGTTATTTACTGTATAATGCGATATTAATATACATTATATATAATGAATAATTGTTAGATTGAGTTAATTTTTAATCATCAAACATTAACTTATTTTTTGTCAAAGGTATAACCTCAGTACTGAGATTGATGACCATATATGTAAGAAGTGAAGCTTTCAACCTCCATGTAAAATACAATACACTTTTTATTTATTTTTACAAATTAATACGTGTGACAAACAATTGGAAATTGTAATTATCAAAAAATGTGTATTCTTATTAACTAGAGTATTACCTAAAGCTATATTTAATTCCTCAATACCAATAAAATACTTGATTTGGCTGAATAATTAAATTAACCTCGTTCACGGTAGATTATAACCTCGGTATCCTCCAAACAGGTCTTAGTGGGATAGATAAAGAGGTCATTTGAGTCTAATTTCCTCTACTATCTTGTATATAAAATAATAATTGAAGATTTTATTGGTGATACACGCTGGATGACATGCAATATTGCAATTACAATGTGCTTTTGGTAAACTATATTAACTACTCTTTAAGGTTATGTTTCAATTTGCTCTTCAAAAGGTCTTGTTACATTCATGTGCAAATATAATTTAAAACGTGATTTATTTTCCTTATCTTATATAACAAAATTTCTGATAATTCATCGTTTAATTAAGCTCGTTTTAAGTATTTGTGAAGGCCAAGCCAAACGAATGGTTATAACGAATAGTTTTATCTAACTAAATAATGTATTTAATTAATATCGATTACAAATCAATTTAACTGTTGATAAAATCTATAGAAGCAATGATTATTTAGATACATTCATGTTAAGTAATATTTTTATAAATGTTAAAAATAACCCAAAAGCAATTAGAACAACGAATCATTATCTTAAGACAATAAACTCTTTTTCTTGTGAAAACAATTGAGATAAAGTCACTGAAGTCTTTGCTTGAAAATCGGCACCCTGGGGCAGGACCTAAATTAACTTCCTAAAGCACCTTCATTTTATTTTAATTTCTTGTTTCTTGTGTTTTATTTGTTTTCGATTTCGTTCTTGTATTGTATTTGTTTTTATCTTGTTTTCTTGCATTTCCTTATCTCCTTTTATATTATTATGTGCTTGTATTTTTCTTGCTTCTTTTTTTGTTTATTTTATTCTCCCTTGTTTTATTCTAATTTCTACTTCAATTTTTTCATTGCTTTCTAGTTTTTTTCTCGTTAGTTTTTGTTTTATTCTTCCTTCTACTGTATATGCTTCTTTCTTTTATTTATTTGGTTTGTTTTCTTGTCTATTTCTTGTTTCATTTTAGTTTATGTTTATACTCTGTTTTCTGTTATTTTGCATATGATCTTGTATTTTAATATTTAGGTTCGTATTTCTTTATTTTATCTTGTTCTTTTATTTTCATTTCATTTTCTTTCTTTTTTCCTTTTCTTTTTATATTTTCTTTTTTTTCATTTTTTTCTTTTTCTTTCAAATTAAATTTACTCAGTCTATATTAGAATACATTTCATGAAATGTATTGTTTCATTAACAAAGAAAATTCTTCTCTGCAAATCGAGTAAGTGATAAAATTGCGTTAAGTATATAACCAAAAACAATTCGTGCAGATTTAAGGGAAACTGTTCACAAAAATCCATTTATTACTGAATCTCTGTTTTAATTAGCAAATGTTTATCATTACGATATTTAGAAAAATAGTTCAAAAATATTTATTTTAATGAACATTTTTAAAGAGTTTTATGTTTTTTTCTTCAAAATTGGTCTTTATTCACATCCTAGTTCTTCTTCAAAAATGTTTATTTTAGAACTCTACATAATCAGAATTTAATGTTCCTTTGTTTTAGTTTGTTCTTTCATATTTCTAAAAGAACGTAATAACTTTAGACTTTTGCTTTATGTTTATGTTGATGGATTCAAGTTAAAGTTAGGAATATAAAGAAATATTTATTTTAAACTAAAAGTATAGAACCCATACCAATTCAATTATTAAAGTGAAAACAAATGCCAAGAACAAATAATAGGAAACTGAAATAATGAAAAGTATAATAATTGTATAAGCCATAATGAACCATATAAATATCAAATATTTATAAAATAGTAGAAGTGTTTTTTATGAAAAACTTAAATTTTCATTCTGAGACCCGAGTTATAATTGATTAATAAACACGCAGCTCAGTCAGTATTTATTTTTTCAGCATATACAAGTATATCGGCGTTATATTGGCATTATCTGCGTTTTCAAATGATATATCTTTGCAGTATCTAAACGAAAGCCTATTTTGACAGACGTCATTAACATTTGATTTTAAATACAATTATACATAACTACCTGAAAATAAAAATTATTATGACTCAGCTTTAGTTTTTTAAATGTTTATCTTTACAGATGCATATAACTCGCCAAAAAAACATAATTTGATATTTTTTTTAGATATTTGTGTATAATTATTGTCGCTATGGCAATAGCCTTTGCAACTTTCCTGTTTTATAATAGGAAATATATAGCTGGTTATCGACCACTTCTTAAAATTGAATCACCTTTTTCTGAATTCAATTACATTTTGCTATGTTTTTAGTTTTTATGAATTTTGTTTTTAGTTGTTATGAATTATGAGGTGAAAACCTATATTTAGATCTAAAGTTACAATCGATGTAATATTCATACGATTAAATTTTAAACTGTAAAATACTTTAAAATTAAAAACTTAAAAAAGACTAAATCAAGGCTCAAACAAGCTTGCCTTTTCCCATGTTGCTGTTGTTGTTGTCGACCCCACCCAGACCTCGACATATGCGGACGGGGCCTTCACGTCAGAGGATCTAATCCACACCCCAGCAGGTCGAACCATCGGGCAAGAAGCGCCGAGCACCCACTGGGTCCGCCCATATTGCCTCCAGGGCCAGGTCCGGCCGCTCATGCAGGCATGTGAAGAGGTGTGTTGTGTTGTGAGTGTGGTGCTGGCACAGTGGGCAGTTTGATGTGGTATAGGTGTCTAGTGCTATTTTGGGTAGGTATTCTTTCACTATGGGGGATTTGTTTGTTCTCAGCTGTGCCAGTGTTCTGCGCATGTTGTGTGGGAGAGATTGTTCAGTGGTGTTGGTGTCGGGTGCTGTTCTGTGTATTAATTTGTTTGGATGGGTGCTATTGGTGTAATTTGTGACTGCTTGTGTGTGTATGTTTTTTTTGTGCTGTTTTATTGTTTGATTGGTGGTTTGTTCCGGGGTGGTTTATATGCTGATTGTGTAGTTATGGTTGTTATCAAAGATTGTTTGCTTCATGTGCCTGGCGTTGGTGGATTGTTGTGTGAGTCAGTGAAGTGGGTGGGTTGGGTGTTGGGTGGTTTGTCTGAACTGTGATGCATTTAGTTTTAGGTGTGTTTCTATGAAGAGTATTTTTGTTTCATCGTGTAGGTATTGTGCATTTGTGTCTAGTGTGCATCATGTGGCTGTTCATATGGCTGTGTTTTGGATGGTTTGGAGTTTATTGATGTTTGTGGTGGCTGTGATGGGTGACCAGACGGTGTTTGCGTATTCTATGATAGGGTGTGTGATAGTTTTATATGTTGTGATTACATTTTCTTTTGTTTTCCCCCAGTGTATGGTAGTGAGGGCTTTCAACATGTTTAATGTGGGTTTGGCTTTTGAGATGGTGTTGTTTATGTGTTTTCAGTAGGTGAGTTTGGGGTCGAATGTTAGGCCAATGATTTTTGGGTCCTTGACCGTTGGGAGTAATGTGTTGTTTATGTGTACATTACAAATGAAAGTATGTTTATATAAATTAAGTATAAATGGAAATATAAGTAGAATTTACTTAAAATTGAGAGTAAGGTTGGTTTCTGAAAAACAGCTGATCAAAAAAATCAAGCTATATTATTGATACGAAAAGCAGAAGAACATTGAAAATTGGCTGCAAGAAAAGTCCAATACTGCCCATCCATTAATATTCAGATGAGTGCTCTAAACCTAACATATGTCTGGTGAAAGGGTAAAATTATATCAGTTTTGATACAATAAGTGCTGCATACAATTTTCTTTTAATTTATATCAAGTTCTATTAACTTCTTATTAGTTTGCAGTTTGGACTGACTGGGAAACGCTTTAATTCCAACGACATAATGTCAACAGCCACCGCGCCATTGTTTCAAGTGGGTCATCCAAATCCAACGTTCCTCAACTTCCCTAACAGACAAGAAGAATGTTCCAAAGTGACCAGTGCTGTCACAAAAACAATTTACATGTTAATGAAGAAAACTTGATAAATTTATCCAATTGTACCATCCCCATCATTGCTCATATGGTTTGAAGGGCGAGCCCTGGACGGTTAAGGGCAACAGTTTAAAAATTTCCTTCACATTAACGCCTGCAAATTCATAAAGAAGAAAACCTCGTTTGAAACATGAGCAAAAAAAAATCAAAAAATGAACTCACATCCATATTCCCTGTTGGGGGGCGAAGGTGGTGGGGACATGCTGGCCTCCCTCTCCAGTCTGTCCACTTTCACCCTCTCTTGTCTCAAGGCGAAAAATTCTGGCGCCGTCGAGGCAAAATAAATGTCATTCTGGAAAATAACATTTTGTTAGCATTTAACCGTTTTTGTAACACATGTGATACATAATCTGATAGATAAATTTATTGAAACCATCAACTAACTTGTTTTGTATCACTGGTGTTACATAAGACAGAGTGAGTAATTATAATTATGTTTCACTGGTATTACATAAGACGGAATTTGTAATTATGTATCACTGGTGTTACATGAAATGAATGTGGTAAATAAAAAAATGAATGAAAAAAATGAATTTGGTTTGCATTTAAAATTAGACTTGAATAGCAGGTGAGCAGCTCATTTATTTAGGATGTTAATGTTTGTGCGTGACCTGTTGTGCCACTGATGTCGTCCAATATATGTGGCTTTGTTGTGAATGTGGTATGGTGTACTCGTATATGAGATGTGTTGTATGTATGATGTGGTGTGTTGTATGTATGTTGTGGTGCACATGTGTGTTGAATGTATGGTGTGTGGTGTATGTGTTGTGTATGTGGTGTATATGGTGTGTTGTGTGTGTGGTGTATGAGGTGTGTTGTGTGTGTGGTGTATGAGGTGTGTTGTGTATGTGGTGTATGAGGTGTGTTGTGTATGTTATGTATGTGGTGTATGTGTGTGTGTGTGGTGTATGTGGTGTATATGTGGTGTGTTGTGTATGAGGTGTGTTGTGTGTGTGGTGTATGTGGTGTGTGATGTATGAGGTGTGTGGTGTATGAGGTATGTTGTGTATGAGGTGTATGGGTTAGTGGTGTGTTGTGTATGTGGTGTGTTTATGAGATGTGGTGTGGTGTATGAGGTGTGTTGTGTATGTAGTGTGTTTGAGGTGTATGTGGTATTTGAGGTGTATGTGTTGTGTATGAGGTGTGTGTTGTGTATGAGGTGTGTTGTGTATTTGGTGTGGTGTATGAGGTGTGTGGTGTGGTGTATGTGTTGTGTGTTGGGTATGTGGTGTTCTCTGTATGTGGTGTTGTGTGTTGTGTATGAGGTGTGTGGTGTGTTTGAGGTGTATGTGGTATATGTGTATGTGGTGTGTTGTGTATGAGGTGTGTTGTGTATGTGGTGTGTTGTGTATGAGGTGTGTGGTGTATGAGGTGTGTTGTGTATGTGGTATGTTGTGTATGAGGTGTGTGGTGTATGAGGTGTGTTGTGTATGAGGTGTGTTGTGTATGAGGTGTGTTGTGTATGAGGTGTACATCAAAGTAACCATCGCGACACTCACCTTAGAAGTGATGAAGGCAAGGTTTGGCATAACCATCGTTTGAACGAGGTTGCCGTTGATGATCAGCCGGATTTCTATGCTGTCCTGGGTGAAGGCGAGAATATAAGGGAAAGCACAAACTGAAAAAAACATTCAAACTTTTTTGTGAAAATAATTATTAACCTACACTGAAGACTATTGACTAACTTTTATATCCAAGATAGTCAAAATTGACTAACCTTTGTTAACAGTGCACACTTTTTTATTCAATCAACTTTCTTGTGATTCAGTCAAAATTCGTATCACAATGTACTAATTTGATACTGTTAATAAAGGTTCGTCAATTTGGACTATTTTAGACATGTAGGTTAGTCATGTATTTTCAGTTTATATTTTGCAATAATTTTAAAATGAAAAACTTACCAATAGCTTCAGGTACAGAATTCCAATGAAAATCAAACTCATTAGAGCATTTCTCTTGAAGTTTTTGGAAATGACAGGTATCTGTAGGATACAATTTATGATTAGAACAGCAATAAGTAGCAATAATACTTTTACATTAAAAATATTAACTGAACATTTTAATGATGACATCCCGGAATAAAAATGATGACTTTTTCTTAGAGAATTACCAATTCCACAATGTTGAACTTTCCACCTTTACATAATATACAAGAAGAGGAAGTGACTATATCATCTATTTTATTATGAGTACAAGGTCAGTGAGTATTACCTGATTATCATATAGTTACCATTATATTATCATTGGGTTATCATATAGTTACCATTATATTATCATTGGGTTATCATATAGTTACCATTAGATTATCATATAGTTACCATTAGATTATCATTGGGTTATCATATAGTTACCATTATATTATCATTGGGTTATCATATAGTTACCATTATATTATCATTGGGTTATCATTAGATTATCATTGAGTTATCATATGATTACCGTCTGATTGTCATTGGATTACAAGTGGGCACCTAATCATAGATTGTCCCTTAAGTACTATTGGGTTATCATATCCCCTAATTACCATTGGGTTATCATTGTATTTTTCACACGGTTTCTATTGTATACCCAGTCTAGGATTATTGGCGATTTTGAAGCGTTTTTTAGTACATCGCAAAAGCTAATCTATGATACTTCTGGTTAGCATTTAGTCTACCTTGAATGTACTATTATTAATTATTATTATTGTTATTATTATAAATTATTACCATTATAACAAACTATTACTAACATTATTATAATTCATTTAATTACCATTGTTATAGTAATTATTATTGTTATAATCAATTATAGTTATTATTATAATCAATTACAATTTTCATATAATAAATATTGTTGCCATTATTTTAATTATTATTAACAACAGTAATTATTATTACCGTTAATATAATTATCATTATTATAATCAACTATAATTATCATTATTATAATAATAATAATTATTATTATTATAACAAAATATTATAATTGGTAATATTAATCTACTAAAATAATATTCTTACAACTATAATTATAATTATTATTTTTATTATAGTTAGTTCTTATTACCATTATTATAATTATAAATATTACTACAATAAATTGTTATAATAATGATTATAATTATTTTTATGATAATTATTGTAATTATAATAATAATTATAATAAGAACAATAAAAATCTTTATTATAATAATTGAACTAATATTCACTTTTAATTATCAATTATTATAATTATAATAATAATAAAATAATAATAATAAAAATAACAATAATAATACCAACAACAACAACAATAATAATACCAACAACGACGACGACGACGACGATAAGAATAATAACAATAATAACAATAAAACAATAATAACAAAAAACAATAATAATAATAACAAAAACAATAATAATAATAAAACAATAATAATAACAACAATACTAATAACAAAAACAATAATAATGATAACAATAATAACAATAATAACAATAAAACAATAATAACAAAAAACAATAATAATAACAACAATAATAATAACAAAAACAATAACAATAATAACAAAAAACAATAATAATAACAACAATAATAATAATAACAAAAACAATAATAATAATAACAAAAACAATAATAATAACAAAAACAATAAAAATAACAAAAACAATAATAATAACAAAAACAATAATAATAACAAAAACAATAATAATAACAAAAACAATAATAATAAGAACAATAATAATAATAAAAAAACAACAATAACAAAAACAACAATAACAAAAACAACAACAAAAACAACAACAATGACAATAATAATAATAATAGCAAGACGACCATTTAAGTAAAAATTGACTTCATCTGTAGAGCGGAAATTGAACGGATTTCTGTGGCGGTCTTCGTTGAATTTTGAGGCAATTTATTCAAGTTTTTAATTTCTCTTCCAGGCAAGAGAAGATGTGGGAAGAAGACCTTTTTTTTGAGGTTATGCCTCGAGAAAATATTCGTTGTGAATACACACATACACACACACGTACACGTACACACAACACACGCACGGACACACACCTATACACACACACACGCACACAAACGCACAGGCACTAATGTTAATGCTTGTAATAAAAATGAATGAAAAAGTAATTAATTTATAAATTTATAAAAATGAAACAATATAGAAGACCAGTAACTGTAAATATTATAATCAAACAATAATTATAATCAATTTACATTATGTCATAAATATCATTATAAAGTAATTAAAAAAAAAATTGTATTATTTTTTTAAAAATCTGAACAAAAGTTTTCATAAACATTTAAATACTTTGAAGTTAATATTTAATAAAATGGCTTAAAAGGTCATCCATAGAAACCCTTTTATTGCCACTCCTTCATGACAATGTGAAAAAAGCGGCTTTGATTTCTTTCCCAATATTAACATTCACCGCATCAGTAATTTTTGCATTAAGGCCCAAAATACATTGATTAATACATTGAAAATAATCTTTAGGAAGTCAACGAATAGAAAAAAGGAAGTAAAACGTAATTCCTTAAACAAAGTCATCTGTTCCAGATTTTTTGATTGTATTTCCTTTTATTCTTTTCTTTTGAGGGATTTATTGTAACATTTTGTATATTTGTTATCTTGTATATCTTGTACAACACAT
>JARUHE010324918.1:0-19567 GCA_031471125.1 Archaeomysis grebnitzkii | reverse complement strand
AATAGTACCAGTTGTTGAAGAAACTTTACCAGTACCGGTCAGTGAACCGGAGGTACAATTCAGATCTATCACTCCAAGTACTGAGGTGTTGCGACGATCCAGTCGAGTTTGCAAACCCCCCGAAAAACTTCACTTGTAGTAAGTACAATTTCATATTTTATATATCAAACTCTGTATTACATATATTGTTATTATTTCTTTTTATATAGGCTTGGTTAATAGTTTTAAAATATTACTAGACATTTTGATTTGATTTTCTCAATTTTTATGTACATGTTTTCATCAAATTAACTTGATCCAAAATAGAAATGATTGGCGACGACTCATTAAAAACAGCGACCCCATATAATAAATGGGATAATAAGCTAACGAAGAAAATTCAGCTCTAAAACAATACTTTTACATCACGCACATGTTTCACATTTCAAGACAATATAAAAAAGGAACATTTTAACATCTAATTAAACCTAATTGTGTGATATAATTAATATATCATATCCCTTCCTACAAGTCAAGTTTTTCGGGGGGTTTGCAAACTCGACTAGATCGTCGCAACACCTCAATACTTGGAGTGATAGATCTGAATTGTACCTCCGCTTCACTGACCGGTACTGGTAAAGTTTCTTCAACAACCGGTACTATTTCATCGAATGGTTCCTTGTAAACTGGTTGTGTAACTGCAATTAACTTGTCTTGATGTCTTTATCATTTTATCAACCATTTGACATCTATAAGATAAAGGACCAGTTTGTGCTAACACAGTAGCGGGTTTCCACTTTTCATTGGAATTATAATTGTCAAAATCAGTTTTGACAATAATAAATTATCTTCTTTAAATCTTGATCTTGTAATGTAAATTTCTTTATTTCTGAATGAGACATAGGAGTATCCTGAAAGCTTTGAACAAAATGGACCCATTCTGCAGGGACTGGAATAGAATCTGTCTGTTGTGGCAACGGCAATCTACTTAGAAGATCCCCCATACCTAACTTTTTTCCTGACCTATGAACTAAGGTGAATGTATAGCATTGTAGCATAAGTCCCCATCTCTGAATTCTAACTGATGACATCTCAGATATATTTTTCTTTGGTGAAAAAATACTTAGCAATGGCAAATGATCTGTAACCAAAGTTATATTTTTGCAGATAAATGTAGAAGTGGAATTTCTTAAGTCTGAAAATTA
This sequence comes from Archaeomysis grebnitzkii, assembly GCA_031471125.1. Classification (NCBI taxonomy): domain Eukaryota; kingdom Metazoa; phylum Arthropoda; class Malacostraca; order Mysida; family Mysidae; genus Archaeomysis; species Archaeomysis grebnitzkii. Next base: position 18,383 of record JARUHE010324918.1, on the reverse strand, counting down.
ATGCCAGAGCTTCCCATCCCAATTGTGATTAACCTCTTTCACACTGTTTTAACGTTCTTGATGCAAAATAAACAGGCCTTTCTTCACCATCTATTTTATGTGCTAAAATTGCTCCTATCCCATAGCTACTACTATCTACACTAACTACAATTGTTAATGTAGGGTGATAATGTACCAATGTGTCTGAATTAATCAATAGTTATTTTGATTTTTCAAAAGCCTTGGCTTCCTTGGATGACCATTGCCATGAGACTTCTTTTTTAAGAAGGGCTGTCAATGGTTCTAAAACTGTAGCTATGTCAGGAAAAAATTTCCCATAAAAAATTTAATGCACCCAAATGTGATTGTAACTGGGTTATATTTACTGGAGCTGGAGCATCCACAATAGCACTCACTTTCAATTTATTTGGCCTAATTCCATGTCCTAAATAAGCAACACTTGCAGCACCTATGTCACATTTTGACTTCTTTAATTTTAACCCTGCTGTTTGCAGAACCTTTAGAACTTGTTTTAATTTCCTCTTATGATCCTTTTCATCCTTACCTGTGACCAAAAGATCATTTAGAAAACAACGTGTACCCGGAATACCTTTAAGGAGATTCTCCGTTGTTCTCTGGAAAATACCTAGGGCAGCGGCTATACCGTAACATAGCCTATTACACTGGGAAAAACATCTGTGTGTATTTATTGTAGTAATATGTTTGGGTTCATCATCGAGTTCCAACTGCGCATAAGCTTGTGACATGTTTCCAATTTAGAAAAAATTACACCCCCAGCCAATTTACTGAATAACTCTTCCGGTTTAGGCAATAGATATGAATCAATAAGTATAGCCTTGTTCACCGTTAATTTATAAACTCTACAAATATGGATACTGCCGTATGGCTTCATAACTGGTAATATTGGTGCAGGCCATTTAGAATATTTAACTGGTTCAATAATACCTTGTACACATAACTTATCCAGTTCTTTGTCAACAAGTCTTTTAACTTGGGTGGAACAGACCTAGCCTTACAATATTTCGGTTCCAATTCACTGTTCATATCAATATGAACCTTATGAATATTAAGCGTGCCTAGTTCATCATTGAATAAATTATCAAAACTATTTAGTATAGTTTGACCTTGAACACAATTAACAGTTGAATCATCCCTGTCTTTTAATTTGAATGAAAAATCCAATGCATTTAACCAATCTCTGCCCATTAATATACTGCCCGGTTCATCCACTACATACAAAATTAAATCATGATAGTTGCCCGAATTTTGCAACCTTACTTTAACATTAACTTCACCTAATACTCTTATCTCATTTCCCCCATATTTGAACAAATTTATCTTTGACCTTTGTGCCTCTACCATAGGGAAATATTTTATAAAATTCATCACAGGAATAATTATTCTAGCAGCACCGGTATCAAGTTCCATGGGTATTTCACAATCATTTACCCACAAAGTAACTGTAATAGGGGGTTTCGAAGCAGTGTCCAAATTAGTAAAAATGTACTCGGGCTGGCTATTGCCGACACAAGAATCTTTAATTTCATGTGTTTTATCATTTACCTTCACCTTGCATACCGATTTTTAAACTTGCAGTTTGCCCTTAAATGATTTGACGCACCGCACGTAAGGCATGAATGATTAGAAAGAACTTTACTCTTAACAGTAAAATTACCCTGTGACACTTCATTACTCTTTGACCCTTCACGCTGATAAGGTCTTTGAACATTGAATTTTTTTCTATCCTTAACCTCATTTACTCATGAATTTACACCCTGCTTATTGTTCAAAATTTCATCAACCTCGTATGAAGCGACCTCCATTGCATTTGCCTCTTGCACCGCATTTTCGAACGTTAATTTAGACATACTTAATAATGCCCTTTGAATCTTTTGGTTTGTCCCGTAACATTTCATTTAAAAATTGACCGAAATCGCAAGTGGCGGCAAAACTCTTTAAAGCATGAACATACTCGTTAATTTTCTCGTTTGAATTTTGATTTCGCGAAAAGAACACAAATCTTTCATAAATTATATTCTTTTGAGGGTCAAAATGAGCTTTTAATGCATTTTCAATATCAAACAAAGCACAAAATTTTAATTCTCTTGGCGCTGACAAGTCTTGGCTCAAAGCAAACGTTTTAGCTCCAACGGTAGCCAAAAAAACATCAGCCTGCAAATCTGAATCTATTGCATTTGCCGAACAAAACTAGCCATAGATGACCTGCAATCTCGTGTGGCTGTAATACAATAAATATTTATTTTATGAAAGAATTTTTTTGTGGTAATGTTGGTTAGATAGTTATTATGAACAACTTTGATTCAATAAAATTTTCTGTAACTCTTCAAATAAAAAACTTCAAACTTTTGCTGAAATTTTCCAAAAAATCTGTTTTTGACTATAACTTTCTTAAGGTGGGTTTTTAAAAAAAATCACTCATGGCAATTTTCATTGGATGGTCATAATAAACAACTTTTCTTCAATAAAATTATTTGGAACTTCAAATAAAAAACTTTAAACTATTGCTCAAAATTTTTTAGAGTAAAAATATGACGTTTTTTGGCTACAACTCCGTAAATGTTGATTTTTGAAAAAATAATACTTGTGATCATATTGGTTATACGTTCATTATAAACAACTTTTCTTCAATCAAATTTTCTGTAACTTTTCAAATAAATTAAAAAACTTTAATTTTTAAGTGAAAATTAGGCTGTTTCCAGAAATCATGTTTTTTGGCTATAACTCCATAAATATAATTTTTTCAAAAAAAATTACTTTTGACAATATTTGTTATAAAGTCCTAACAAACATCTTTTGTTTAACCAAATTTTCTGTAACTCTTCAAATAAAAAAACTTTAATATTTTTCTCAAAAACTCTGTTTTTGAGTATAACTTTTTTAAGTTAGGATTTTCAAAAAAATATACTCTTGGCAATTTTGATTAAATAGTCATAACAACTCTTCAAACAAAAAACTTTAAACTTATGCTCAAAATTTTTTAGGGTAAAAATAGAGGGTTTTTTGGTTATAAATGTTAATTTTTGAGAAAAAAATATTTTAACAATATTGGCTGGAAAGTTAAGACAAACAACTTTTGTTTATGGAAGTTCTCTGTATCTCTTAAAATAAAGTTGTTTTAACACAAATTGATTTCAGGTACAGACAACGCTGACGGAAAAATAAAACCTATATAGAGCTTTTTCCTAACGGAACGCTCGATAAAAAACTACATGCACATGAGCATTTCTCAATTTTATTGGCATATGATTGTGGATTTGTCTTCGGTGTATCTCCTTTTTGTTGCCAGATTTGTGTACTTCATCATTTGAAATATTCTGAAATTTTATTTATTATAAATAAAATCCCAATAGTTAAGATATGATATTGTGAATTGAATTATCTAGTAGGTTTTCATCTCCATGGAGAATTTTAGGCACTGGTTCTTCTATCTTCCATTGTTTGCATTAGGTTTGCCTTCTTAAATTTTTATTTATGTAGGTCCTGTTTTCCTCAAGCTTCCTCTCTCGGGAAGAAGCCATCAAAGTCCAAACACCAACCCTAATGAGGAGTCTTCAAACGCCAAAATTAGATATGATTGAATAGAGTTATCTCTGCTAGAAAAATTAGGACAGGAAAGAATTGATTACCATAAAAAAATAAAGATAATTCACTTTAATGTGACTTAGTTTGTAATTGTAGCATAAATGGAATAATATGTTTATGTTTAAGTTGTTTGAGAAATTAACTTTGGTCAGTCGAGGATAATATTTATGCTGACAAAATCCTAAATAAGGAATTAAGATTGCAATCTCCGCAGGTTCTACTATGGACCAAATCACCCATTCTACGGAATGTTACTTCTAAAGTTGGCCAAAATCGAGATGTATTCGCTGCACATACCAGAGGCTCTCCAGCACCTGAAGGATGCGAAGCAAATCCTGCGATTCAGTCACGGCCTCGATCACCCGTTGCTCAAGTCCGAACTCTGTCCTCTACTGAGTCAGGCAGACAAGGAGATGCAGATGCTGCAGCTGACCGGAGGAAATGCGAGAAAGTCGCAACACAACGCTGCAATTTCAATGCCGTTATAAGTTGTACCTTTGTTTATTTATTTCATACCGGCATTTTGATTGTTAATTCATTAATTCATTAATTACTTGGTAGTTTTGATTAATTAATTCATTCATTAATTACTTGGTGTTTTGATTAATTAATTAATTCATTAATTACTTGGTAATTTTGATTAATTCATTAATTACTTGGTAATTTTGGTTATTAATTACTTGGTAAAACCTACTAATCACTGATGTTACTAGGTATTAACTGATTCGCCTTCCTTATGTTTCACTTTTAATCTGTTTTGTTATTTGTGTGGTTTTGTCAACATATAAAGCCCCAATATTCCCCTTTCCACAATCAAATTTCCTAGATGGTTTTATTCAATTCATATTAAACGACATGTGATTTTCTTCACTTTTCACACATAAGCGTTTATTTGAAATATTATATGTTAAAATAACACCTACAATAAAATGGTTAGCTTTTTAATTTGAAAATAACATCAGAAGTTTGTAAATGAACATATTCAATAATATACTCGGACATACTTGGCTATGTTCAGGAGAAAGTGAAATAATGAAACATGCTAACAATATAGATTGAGGAGATGTTGTTGTCGACCCCACTCCATCCTCGACAGAGAGGATGGAGCCCACACGTCGGAGGATCCAACCCCCATCCCAGCAGGTCCGACCATCAGGCAAGCAGCCCCGCCCCTCCCACTGGGTCCGCCCAGAGCGCCTCCGGAACCAGGTCCGTCCGCACACGTGGGAATGTGAAGACGTGTGTTGTGTGTGTGGTGATGGCACAGCAGGCAGTTTAGAGTGGTGTGTTTATCGGGGGATATTTTATTTAGGTATTCATTGTCATTGTCAATTATAGTTGTAAAATAGAAGACACGGCATGCATTGAATAGCCAATCAAATTTTACCATGCATTAGCCTAACACGTGGAGCATGTTTTTTGTATCAACTGTTATGAAAATAAAATCTCCAATCCCTGCATTTTGCCATCGTTTTCTGAAAGCTTAATCATTTTTGAATGCATCCAAAAGGTTGGTTAGCACAAGTGAGGTAACTCACATTCAAATAACATAGAGCTTGCCTCACTTGTGCTATTGTAGATCCAATTAATGCTCATTCACAACATTTCAAGATGGCAACAGATGTGGAGCAGGGTGCCAAAATATAATTTTTTCATTTCAAAGAGTACATTCAATTTTTCCGTTTTTAGTTTTTATTACACAAATGCACTTGTTTAAGACAATCTCTTGGTTCTACAGGACGAAAATACCGTTTTTTGGCACACTGATGTGAACCATTTTAATGGCGAAGCTGAATGACAAAAAAAAATCTTTGTTGATCTATCAAGAGATATAAAATAAATGAAATTATTTTTACTCACCTGGGCAGTAAAAATTCTTGAACTCTTTGTGCCTCGCAATTAAAGTAAATAATCTAGGTGAACAAAAAATGCCATGGATCGAAAATAGCACAAGTGAGGCAACCCACACCCCAACAACATAGAGTGTACCTCACTTGTGCTATTGCTTTATTAATTAGCTCCACAATAGCACAAGTGAGGCAACCCACATCCCAACAACATAGTTTACCTAACTTGTGCTATTGTCTATTATATATAGATCGACAATAGCACAAGTGAGGCAACCTACTTAACAGTTACTTCACTTGTGCTCTTATCTATCTATATTCAGTCTCCAAAATAATGTATTTGGAAAATTGTTAAATATTAAATTAAACTTTCGGTCATTTAACGAATCGTTGATTTTTATTGTCATAAAATAGATAAAAATTATGAAAATCTAGAAAATGATCTTTTGTTCCGTTAGTCAATGTTTAAAAGACTTTTCTGATCGTGTGACGAAGAATACTCTTGTTATACCAATACTCAATACACACATGTGTGTTTATTATGTATATACATATATATATACAAATGTATATTAGCTTGTTTGTTTATTATATATATATATATACATATAAAACATATATATATATATAATGGGAAGTTTGAATTAACAAATATTTTACCATTCAGTGGAGCTGTTGCACAAAGTAAGATTAAATTTCATGTTGGCTGGGGAGAAAAACTTGTTCACAATTGTTGCATAACATTCACTCTTTACACGGAGTTGAATAGTTTTTCTATTCGATGTAACTTTTGACCCGATAAAGACAATTATTCAATAATGTTGATTAGTTCAATGAATTATTTTATTTTATTTTATATATCAAGGATAATTTCCACAGTAAAAAACAGTTTTTTATTAAAAAAAACAAAAAACAAACAAAGTACGTTTAGGAGGGCAACCCATCTTCAAGAAGCTAGTTATTTAGTTTGTAAACAATTTATTATTTTATATAATAATATATTATATATTATATATTATTTTATATAATAAAGATTGATAATTTTATTGTAGACTGAGATCCGTTTTTACAGTCGAGATCAAACTTGATAGTTTTTACTTTATTTTTTTTCAATGGATATGACAATTGTATAGAATATTGATGAAGAATTTGCTTAATAGGTTGTTCTGTCATTTGTTTTATAAGTTTGAGACGACAAAATATATTTTAATGCAACATTTAGTGTAATGGACATTTCCAAAAATTATATCCTGTGTATAATAAATATAAATCTGTCATCTATGTAGATAAAATGTGTATACCAATGTTTTATTTTATTTATTACAATGTTTTTCTGTATATATGAATGACAGAAATATAGGATTATGTGGTTTTGCATTGTTTTAAATCATTGATTAAGTTACCTTTTTTAATTTTGAAATGTATGAATATAAAAATTAATATAAACTAAATTTTTTAGTTTTCGATTTTGATTATTCTTGGTCTCCCATTACGATTAACATTTAAATTCTCATTTCTCATTTGTTGTTACACTATATAATTTTTAATGAAAGGTTTATGATTTATTTGAAATATATTTGCCACAGAACTAAACCTAATTAAAATAATTTGTTTCAATCATATGTCTAACATATAAATATTATTTATTCAATTTTACTTTCAAAAACATATTTGATCGTCAATCTATTTACAAAAAATCTTTTTACAATTTATTAGCAAATATTTTGTTTTTGTTTTTGCATCCGAGTTAAAAACATTGTTGATATGATTGCATTAATGTTGTATTACTCCGAAGTCCTATAAAAGGTCTAGGATTTTATAAACACCTGGCATGATTTTCCCTTTTTGTTCATGCATTCTCAAACCTTTTTCTTTTGGTATTTACATCAAAACCATTTTTTTTGCAGCTCTTGCAGTATAAATATAAACACAAATGAGAAGTATATTTCATGTGTATAAAAATGGCTACAATTAAATTATCGAAGGGAAATTATTTCATGAAATATAATTGAAACGACAAATGTATAATCTACCTCATGAAGTTGAAATTTGTTGACCCTGTAATTCTCAAATTAGTTGATTTCATTTAATCAGGTTTGTTGCATTCTATTTTGAAATCTTTGTTATGAACTCATTTCAACTCAAAACTTATATGTTTAACTTTAGTTTTTCACGATTTGTGAAGTTTTTTGTTGAAACTAAATAAGCCAATTACTTTTGTTTTATTACCTAAAAAAGATGCATCTTAAGAAAATGGTGTATTGGAAATATCTTCAAAAACTTGTTTTGTTTGATTTTATCAAATTAAATGTGCAAGGGTATAAAAATAAACGTGTGTGTATGTGTGTGCATGTAGGTTGGTTGGTTTACTGTGCATGTGTAGATAGGGTTGAGATAGTTCAAATGTGTTTGAGTGAATGAAATCAAGTTGGTTCATATAGCGATCAATTGATTTTAAATTTGATAAGGATTATTGCATTAAAATTTCAAGACTGAGGTGAAAAATGCTAAGTAGTGTAACTTCATTTGAATTAGTTTGTTTTCCCTCTCAGTCCTCCAATTGTAGATTGCTAGTGTAGTAGTAAGTCTGAAATACTTTAGGTTTATTTGGCATTAAATCTAGAAATGTTGCAAAATAAAGTTTGAAGTTCATTGAATGTAGACCTAAATATTATGAAGTAAATAAAGAACAATTTTCTGTAAGGTTAAAGATTTGTAATTGGTACTTTTTAGTTTACAATGTGAGTGAAAAAGTTTGGTTACTTAATTTTTACTAAACATTGCTCGCTTTAATGTTTTTATGCGGTTATATCGATGCTTTCTGTCTGAACTCTGCAATCATTTGTTACATATTTTTTTTTATAAGCTCGTGACTTATGCATATAGTGTTGTATAATTTTTTCAAATAATTTGCAAAAGTTTTTGCATTTCCGAAGTATTTTTTCATGTAGAAAAGAGAAAATCTTACTTAAGCTGTTATTCTTTACCAAAAAAATTATAGTTTTATATCTTTATAACATTTTTGATAGTATCTTAGATATGGAAGCTTAAAATAATAGCATTGGAAAATATTTAACTAGGATAATTGATAAACAAAAATGACGAGTTAGTCTACACACATCTAGGCTTTTACCTGAATGGTCCAGATGGATCTAGATTGAGTGCATTGTTTTATATTTTGATGTGAAGTAAGAAAGTTTTTTTTAATTCTAGAACGGAAAGTATTCTACGAATGCTCACAGAAAGAGAAAGGCTTGATTACATAGAAAAACATTTTAGTCTCCACTATGAACCTTTCCCATACTAGGGTAAGCCTACCAAATTCGTCAATTTTCGTTTGAAATTCGACACTTTAAATTTTATTTGTTTAATGCTATTTATATTAATTGTGCATTTTCAATTTCTTTTTTGTTTCCCACAAATTAAACTATAATTAAAAATAATTAACATTTAAAGTGTTGAATTTCAAACGAAAATTGAAATGTTCTCCTGTTTAGATTTTGCTTTCCATCTAAGAACGATCTGTATTTTAGCATCACCATTTGTAGCACTAATAACAACATTGTTGAATGTAGGATATTTTAACTTTTAAAGTTATTTTGGAACAGTAATAAAGGTGATTACAATTTTTTCAAAGCAAAATTTAATAAATTCAAATACCCAATGCTCAACATTTTCTTATCAGTGCTACAAATAGATGCATGCAACGACAATGCTAAATCAAGACCTTGTTTGACTAAAAACAGATCGATTCAGGTGAATAGCAAACGCAAAAGTGCAGCGCCAGGCATAGGTTGTTTATATATGGATCAACAATACCACAAGTGAAGCAAGCTTATGTTATTTGAATGTGGGTTGCCTCACTTGTGCTATTGTTGATCCACATATGTTCGTTCTAATTTATACTTGCATCTATTTTGAATACAAAATTATTCAAATGTAGCCTAATGTGCTGAAAAACATCTGGCATGTGGCCATTGTGTGATATATCATTCATTCTGCTCTAAAAATATAGTTCTTATCATAGCTTTTTTCATTTAATAACATAACATACTAAGGAAATGAAAGACCATATGAGCTAAGTTGAGTCAGGACGATTGCAACCCAATGGACAAATTAACTTCTTCCCAAGGTATTGGGCCATGAATTTTCTGATTTAATTCCATAGCATTGTGTGTCTTTTACTTGTATTTCGCAGTTTAAAAAACTAATGTTTTATTATAATACAAGGATTATATAACATTAAATGTAACACATATTTCAGTGGTTGATAGTTATTGTGCTTCATTCATGACTGTTTTATTAGCTATGCATTATTTTTAACACAGTATTTACAACTAGTGATGATGAATTCGATTACACTGAATTGAGTGATAAAAAGATGCGATAGAAACAGATGGCTGGAGGCGCATCGCTAATAATTTTTTTGAAAAATGAAGATAATATTGTGTATTCAGGATACGGATTCTTAGTCTGAACAAGCTCAAACGACAGGACATTTATTTATCAATTTGAGAATGTTCAAATTTTGGAACATTGCAATAAAGGTTTTGTAATTCATTTGTACCTATATGTATATTTGCCATTTATATTGTTTCTACTCTTATCATTTCATATGGATGCCATTCTATAGTAATAATGTAAATTTATTAATCGTTGAAAAATTGTATATGACAAAATATATATATATCAAGTACATGTAAATGGTATAACAATTAGAACACTTATGTGTAACATTTGTAAAATGAAAATAATGTTAAAAACTTTAAAATGACACAAAATAAATCTCGTTTTGTAGCGTAGTAGGCATTATTGGGACGTCGTAGTCAGGTTTACCAAAGCCCAAATTTGTAATTAGTAACTACTATTTTCTCCAGTCATGGCAATGGTTTCTCACTTATTGTCTCTAGAGAAATCTTCAGGCTTTTTTACTATGTTTCCTTTACATCAAAGGTTATCCTTATATTTAACCTGATGAACAGGCACAAAACAAGGAATTGCGTTCAGTTATTTCAAATTTGAACCATCCAAATTGGTATACTAAAAATTATTCGAGTTTTTTACATGAACTCCAAAAATAAAACGAAATCTAAAATAATATTTATTATAATAAATAAATTGTAAGCTTACAACAAATTCTAATAAAGCTAAATCATTGATAACAAAATATAAATTGATTAGATAAGCATATTATATAATTAATATGACACAACTTTTGTGAATATTTTTGAGTACATCAAAATTTGTCAATAACAAGCCATTTCTCTGTTACTTTTTTCAACTCCTTACTCGACACTGGATTTCTCAGTCGAACTTTCACCTCCACTTTACCACCAACTATTTTTTTTCGGTCATCCACAACCTGAAACAAACAATTTGTTGACTTTACATTTACATTAAGAAAACTAGACTTATTAATGAGATAATGTTTTTCCAATACAAACCTTAATTTGTTTTTATCCTTCTGGCAATCATTGGATTGAACTGGTTCAAATTAATTATTCAAAATCATTAGGATGGTTGTAGCTCCAATTTTAATGAAATAAAATCCTAAGAGCTTTCAAAATTGTAAGGAGATGGAACTGAAAGAATATCTTGACTTTAAAGGCATTTGCTGCTACCACAAGTACGCCAAAATTGATCATCTTTTTACTTTCCTTCAGCTGCACTTTATATTTGTTCTTTTATTCTTTCATTTTATCCCATGCCTTCTTATTTTTCATTTACATTAATAACCAAGCCAATGCTTTAGGCTTCCACATTGTCCACTCCAATAGTAACTCATATGGAAAATGTGGCAATTATAGCTCTAAAGCATTGCCTGTTAATACAGTTTGCCTTATTGATCTGGAACTAGAAGTGTGGATGGTCAGAAGCTAAGATATGATCAAGAGACATTTGAAAGTGCTTGGGAGCACAACGCAAAGGATTGCAAGGTTGGAAAATAATGTTACTGGATATTGCAGGTAAAAACAGAGCAGAAAATGTAACAAAAAACAGCCGAGACATGGAGATAGGATTTAATGAAACTCCTATTCAGAAAAGGATCCAATGTTATAGTGAATGACTACATCATAAAACCGACAAACTTTTGATCAGGTCTGGTGTTGTATAAATTTCAAATTCGAAAATTAGGAATTTAGTACTATTAAAGTTAAGCATTCAGTACCATAAAATTAAAAATCTAGTACTATCAAAATATACCTTACACTAAATTTAGTACTATTATAATAATACTTACATTAAATGTGGTACTATTAAAATATTAATTACATTAAATTTAGTACTATTCAAATATTACTTACATTAAATGAATCATGAAGAGTACATTTTGTTTCCAATTCAACAAGAGGAACTTTGACGCTCCCTATTAATGTACTTCTTGAAAACCATCCTCTGAAAGGAGTTGTAATTAATGTCAAATGTGTAAAAATACTTCAATTGCGCACATTAATAAAATTTCTTCAAATGTTAATGTAGTTGAACGCAAGAAAACAAAGTGGGGCTTTGCAGTCAAATATACGAAAAAAATGGTCTTGTCAAAACCAAAATACATTTTAGTTCTGGCTGAACAATGGTGGGTTTTAATACAAATTTGACCCTCCAACACTTGCAACTATGTTTGCATACTATAATTTGAATGAGTTTTTGTGTTCCCTGTGAGTGATATCAGGCAGTAGAGGGTGAAATATTCCCTTTGAGTAACATCAGACAGTGGAAGGTTAAGTGTTGAGGTTCTTATGGGAAAAATCAATCAAGACATTGATAGATATAGATGTTATAAATGATTATTCAGAACCATTTTGCTTTGTATAAATCTTTACACATTTTTATAAATTATACAAATTCTAACATTGAAAAATTAATTTGTGAAGTATGACGATTTACATTGATTTTGTATGTGCTATATCAACTAATATCTAAAATGTTCTAGTGCTGTTTGATGATTTATATATTTAATAAATTAACCTAAAATCTTACCCTTTAGCATAAAGTTCAATTTTGATTCCATGTCGTTTGAATAACCTAGCAATGGCTCGTGACTTTCTCTCGATACTAAAGAGGGATTTATGATTATATTCTGGATTGTTGGTATCTTTCACGATTTCACTTTTATCTTGTGGTGGATAATCCGTTGGGTAAGGAAACTCGATTCTCACATAAGTATCAACTTCATTTGGGTTTGGAACATTATAATTAATTCCCCTGATGACGGTAACTTCACAATCATTATCATTTAGATCGGTATTGCACTGGATAATGTTGAACGACCTCATTTCATAGTGGAACTGCGGAGGCATACTTCCTCTCTTGAACCCGGCCCGCACGGCATCCAAATCTTTTTTTGTGTGAAGAATAAGTTGTTCGAACCTGTTGGCACTTGCGACGTCACCAATGGCCTTGAAATGTTCCCTCGTTTGTGCGCACATCTTGATCTGTTGGATCAGGTCTTCCTCGAGCTTTGTGTAAATGAGCGAGACGTCTGCATCCGTCTTGGGAGGAGCCACGATGCAGTCGTCCGCATTTACAACTTCGAAATCGACATCGGCCGGTGCGACCTGATCTTGAGGAGCAATCGGAACAGTGTTCAGGTCAACAGGAAGGCCACCTTTGCTGGCCTCTATCAGTTGGTCAAGTCCTTTAGCATTGCGGAGATATTCCTTAGCTTGCTCAATTTCTCCTTTTTTCTTGGCCTCCAGTGCAGCCTTCTTGAACTGTTGCTGTCTTTTCACTAGGAATGCCAACTGTTTTTCCACTCTTGATTGAGGTGTTTTGCGTACATTGACTGGAGGAGGCTTAGCAACAGGTGTAGTTGGTGCTTGCTGTGGAGAAGTAGAACTTGTTTGGGCATTGTTAGTATTATTAGGAGAAGGAGTATTACTATCTGACTTTGATGGAACTGGAGCTGCAGATGGCTGTGAAGTAGGTGTGGTGGGCATAGGTGCAGGAGTATTAAGTGGAATTGGTGAGAAGCCATGAGGTGTGGGCAGTTCACTGAAGTCAACATGTCGGCCACATATGTGAGCTTTCAAAGAATCTTGATACTGTTTAATTATTCTCTCATTCATCCGGACTTTGCGTGAATTTCCTTCGTTTTTCGCTTTGTCTCTCTGTTCTACATATTTTTCCATTCTTTTTTCAAGAGCTTCTTTGGTGGTTAATGTTTCTTCAGAAGATTCTTGTTCAGGTTGAGTTTGAACAGATTCCTTAACAACATCAACTGAAGGTTGTTTAGATACAGTTTCTTTTACAAGATTAGATTCAGTAACACTTCCAGGTTCTTTCGGAATGGAATCGATGTCGATTGGTTCACCCTTATTGGCTGCAACAATCAAAGGTTGCAAATGCTTCATTATTCTCATATATGCTATTGCAGTCTCCTTATCTCCGGCTTTCTTTGCATTTAAGGCAGCCATTTTGTATTGCTGATGGCGGTCATTCAACAAATTGATCGTGCTTCCCATAGAGAGTGTTGGACCAACTTCCCGTCGACTTTCTGGCTTTGTTGGTGACATGCAAGGGTCAGGAATGGAGGGTGGGAAAGGCACTTGAATGTTTTGCATTATTTTATCACTGTCAGGAAATGTTATGGAAGGCTCTGGTTCTTTGGGCTTCTCATTTGCATCAGAGGTTTCAGTCTCTTTGGGAATTTTATGTTCCGGTGAAGCTTTTATGAGAACAGTCGGCGGGATATCTTCTTCCTCAATTGCTCTTCCACTTTTAACACTTTTCTTCATTTGCTCCAAAGTTTTCAAACCACGTGCAAACCTGAAATACATCAATAACTTTATTCATTAGAAATTTACTTACAAAGTGTGCATAGTAAAAATTTTTAAATTTTTCCATATGATTAAGAACAATTCTATCAAATCTCAGGGGACCATAAATTTACCTCTTGTGTGTATTAGTGCTGGTAAAGTTTATATAGATGTTTTTTTTCCAAATATTAGATATTTATGTTTTAAAATATTACAATATAATCTTCAAATTCAACAGTACTTTAGCTACATAATAAGAAACCTTGTTTACTACATATTGAAAGAATTGAATTTTTAACAACATATTTTACCTAATTTTACAATAAATTTAATAAACTTGACAATAAATTTAATAAACTTGACAATAAATTTAATAAACTTGACAAAATATTTAATAAACTTGACAAAATATTTAATAAACTTGACAAAATATTTACCGTCGTGCTCTAGAGTTGTCACCCGAAACAAGCGCATTAGCTCTAGCCTGTTCATAATTGGTTATTCGTTCCTCCAATAAAGCAAGAACGCTGTGACCGGCTGCCACTGGTGTTGGGCCGACAAAATTTGTTTTAGTGTCAACGGGCTTTGGAGTGGGAGGCTTGACAGGAGATGTCGGAGTTGCTGCTTCACTGCTCTCATCTCCAGGAATTAGTTCAGCAAGTTCGGCCTTTAAAAAATTAACCAAAATCAATTATAATAGATTAAAGGAAAGACCTTCAGCAAGTTCAGCTTTTAAAAAAATTACCAAAATCAATTATACTAAATTAAAGGAAAGACCAATGTGTCAGTTATTTCTACAACTTGAACATCGCCTTGTGGTGGCATGGGTCCACCATATGGATGATCGACAATAGCACAAGTGAGGCATCGCACATTCAAATAACAGAGCTCACCTCACTTGTGCTATTGTCAATCCATAATCTATTACAGTAATCTTCTCAAGTGCTGTAAATCATAATCATGACATCACTGCTGAACCTTTATTTGTTAAGGATGATGTCTCTGCCCAAATTCACTTACAATGTTCAACAATTTTATTATTACTAGCATTCAGTACACTAATTTATGATGGTAATAGTTTATTTATTTATCGAGGTTAATTTCCATATTTAAACTGTTTGAAAGTATTCATTCGATTTTCTTTTTTTTTGAGAGGAAGTTTTCATTTGAATTCTTAACTATTTATTCATTCATCTTTTTTCTGAAAATAAAATAGTTTTATTGGAAAGCTGAATTCTTGTATCGTAACCACGGTATGATTTCCCTTGCATCATTATGCTTTTTTATTGTTGCAACAATAAATGTCTATCTTGGTTGCCATTGAAATAATTTCTTACTAGTAACACTGAAAACAGAAATGATCTTATGTTTTATGAAAAAATTAGCCTGTTGAAGGTATAAAAGTTTGATGAAAACATTTACCTTTTTTCAAATAAATTATATTTTTATTGTTTTCACCCAACAAGATTCTTTTAATCCGAAAAATACTACGTCTATGCAATCAATGTTGAGTAAATATTTTTGTTCCAATAACTACATTTAGGAAACAAGTTTCAATCTCTGTCATTCATTTTATCCAAATTATTTTGCGTTACTTTAATTTAGTTTCGTTCTTACAACCAAATTATGTTGGTTAAAATTTCCACCAATTAAGCAATACATGTATTTAATGAGCACAGGTAAATCTTATGTAATAAAAGCTGTGTCAAAATATTCAAAATGTTTCGAAATTTGTGTAATTGTTGATCACAATTCAGAGGTCAGTTATAGAAGCTGATGTTTTTCAGACAGCTTAATAAACTACATAAGAATTTTCTTTGAAATTAGACTAACTAATAAATCCGGATCATCTTCATCAACATCCTCTTCACCAGCAGCTGCATCATCGGCCATACAAGCATCAACCATTTTGTCCAAATTCTTCACTGGCTTAGGTGGAGCTGAAAAACAAACATAAATGACACCTCTGTTATTAACACTTTGACCATTTCTTGTAACACTGGTGTAACATAAGATGGAGTAGGCTATAAGATTTATGTATCACCGGTGTTACAAGAAATGGTTGAAGTGTTAATAGTAATCCATGAACCGAATGGTTCGAATGTCTTAAGACCATTCGGTAACTTTATAAAAAAAATTCTATGTCACCATATCAGAATGGCAATAAAAAATGGTGTTATAAAGTTAGAAAACATCATTTAATCAAAATTTCACCGTAAAGACTGTTGATGTGAACTCAATTTTCAACCTTTGTAAAATTTATGAAAAATGTAGATAAAGAGTAATAACTAGTTATGTCTAAACCGCTATGCGGCTAAAATGTCGAGCGATTATTTATTTTTATAACATACAATTGTAAATTTTTTTTAAATTGTAAAAATATAATCAGCAATAACAAAAAAAATGATTTTTTTTAGATTCTATTACATTGTATTTATACATGCATACTTATTGTTAAATTCTGAAAATTTGAAGTTATTTTTCCTTACTTTAAACTTAAATAACAAAAAAAAAACCCAGACATTATCTAAAAAAAAATCCTATTGCATTATATTGATTGTTCAGATCTGAAAATTTGATGCAAAAATACTTAAAAAAAAAGTTATTAAGAAAATAAAAACTTGAACCTTTTGTTGAATGTTCGGACGACGACGACGAAATAGTAACACTTATGTCTTAACTTCGTTTCACTCGCTCGACAACAAAACCAGTTTTAAACGGTAATTATTACATTTATAGGCCTTCTAAAAAAATATTCACGCCTGCCATAATAAAAAGTTTTTCTTTAATCAAAAGATGCAAACCTTCAAAAAAAATACTTGACACCATCGATAATGATGACAACGCCACCGGACTTCATCAAGTTTCATTCGCTTGACAAAATGAATAAAAGCACTCACTTAATGATATCACTCACTTCGAAAATACATTTTATTTCACTGTAAATACTTGCAATAGTTGAATATATTTATCGTCTCAGGCGTGAGCAATCTTTTCAAATAACCAAAGATTGTTAAAAAAAATAATTGAAGCCGAGAGATGGAATTTTCTAAATATTTGGTGAAATGAATAACAAAATTATAGACAAACTAAACTGAAATTTCTGGCATTTTTGTAATTAAATACTTGTGAGAAGTTGTAATAGATTTGATTACGAACTGGAAAATATTCTCACACATGGTAATGTGATAGAAAAAATTTAATTGATAATTTGAACTGCTTTATTATTCATTTTGATATATTTATACAATTATCAAAATAATAATAATAATAATAAGAAATATGCATTTGATAATTTAATTAATTGCACTATTTTATTTTATTTTACAAACCGTCAAGTTCCATATAAACCAAAATAGTTTCACTTGAATTATATCTATTGTATATACAGTTCCACGACACAATTTTGGCTCTAATTCGATAAATATTTATTGTATGAAAAAACCTTTCTTGGTAATGTTGGTTGGATGGTCATTATAAACAATTTTTGTTCAACAAAATTTTCTGTTACTCCTCAAATAAACTTTAAACTTTTGCTCAAAAATTTTGAGTCTAAAAATTCTTTTTTAGACTATAAACTTTCAAAAGTGGACTTTCCTTAAAGAAAAACTTCTGTAACTCTTCAAATAAATAAAAAAAAATAATTTTTATGAAAATTAGGCTATTTCCACAAATTATGTTTTTTGGCTATACCTGCATATTTATCATTTTTTCAACAAAAATTACTCTTGACAAAATTTGTCAAATAGTCATAACAAACAACATGTTCAAAAAAATATCTGCACTTCTTCAAATAAAAAACTTAAGAATTCTGCTTTTAGCTAGAACTTTCGTCAATAAAAATTATTATAACCTTCAAACAAAAAAGTTTGAACTTTTGCTCAATTTTTTTTAGAGTTAAAGAATGAGGTTTTTTGGCTATAACTCCGTAATGTTAATTTTTGAAGAAAAAAATTAGCTGGAAGGTAAGACAAACAACTTTTGTTTATGAAAGTTCTGTTACTCTTAAAATAATGTTGTTTAACACTAATTAATTTTCAGGTGCAGACGAACCGACGACGACGGAAAAATAACTAGTAATCCACGAACCGGACGGCTCCAATGTCTCGCGATGATTCATTCAGTAACTTTAAAAAAAAATTCTCCAAAAATGTCAAATCAAAAATGGTGTTAC
>JARUHE010324907.1:0-11205 GCA_031471125.1 Archaeomysis grebnitzkii | reverse complement strand
CAAGAAATTTAAAATATTGAATTTTAAAAAGGTTCAAGAAATTTAAAATATTGAATTTTAAAAAGGTTCAAGAAATTTAAAATATTGAATTTTAAAAAGGTTCAAGAAATTAAAAATAATAAATGTTACGCTAAATTATTTCGAATTGAACATTACCGTCCAAAAAAAATTTAAAGAATTTTTTTCTGGTACAACAATTTTTTAAAAATTCAACCTGTTCATATGTTACGTGATGTTACGCGATGTTACCTGATGTTAGGTGATGTTTCGTTATGTTACACGATGTTACAAGAGGTTACGTGATGTTTCGTGATATTACGTGATGTTACGTGATGTTACGTAATGTTACGTAATGTTAAGTGATGTTACGTGATGTTACGTGATGTTCAGTGATGTACTTGATGTACGTGATGTACGTGATGTTTCGTGATGTTTCGTGATGTTAAGCGATGTTACGCGATGTTACGTATTACAGGTTATTGAAATGCAAATATTATTAACCGTAGAGTTATTTGATATAAATTTAAACGTAAAATATTTATTTTTTCTATCAATTTTTAAACAAAAACAATAACAACAAAAAAATTAATCGCAAATGGCATTTAAATAAATTTAAGTTTTTATATGTAATTATAAAACTTATTAAATTTTCATCGGATATGTATTATAAAGACAAATACTTTTTTCTCTAATGTTGCTTCTATAGGTTTAACCAAACACTATGTATATATACTATAGCACAAGTGAAGTAACCCACAGTCAAATAACATAGAACTTACCTAGCGGATGTGAACGCTGCTTGGAGATTAATGTTGCATAAGCAAATCTCATTTGCACCGGTCCGAGTCCATTCTAAAGTTAATTCATTTAAAGTTTGAATGTGGCTATATTCCTTTAAAATTTCATATGCTAAGCTTACCCTGACTTGAAGGAAGCGCCATATGTCGGCTGCATATCCTTAGGGTATACATCACTGGGTAATACCATAGATCAAAGCCGTAAAGATGAACCATTCAATGTTATAAGTTTGGACCCAAATAAGCAGTCTTTAAAGATGTAAATCGTTTGTTTTTGTAAGCCTATAAATCAATAACAAGACAATATTTTGTAATGAAATGTATTCAATATTGTAAATAAAACGTTAATAAGTGATTATATATAAGTTTTATACAAAAACACACACACACACACACATACATACATTCACACAGATACATACACATATACACAGTCACATACACACAGTCACACACACACACGCACACCAAGACATACACACACGTTAAAATAATTGCCGTTCAACAAAACATTAAACTGGGAAATATTATTTAAACACAAGTTAATGATTAAACAAATCTGGACAAAGACTTTCGCAGAAATCGAATAAACAGCGACGGCGCCGGAGGAATCCCACGAAATAGGTCAGTAATCCCTGGCAGAGTCTAGCGTCGTTTGTTTTAATTAATTTTTATTGCAGATCATTTCAACAGCCGACAATAATCGCGACTTTTTCGTCTCTTTATTTGAAGGAGGATCAAAACTTGGTTTGGGTGCGTTGTGGTAGTTAAAATTATTTATGATGGTATCGCTTTAAGATTAAACATAACTATGATTATCATCTATAAATAAACCTAGCTCTTATTCTACTACTTCACAGCCACACCAAAAAGACAAAAACAAAGTAATTTATAGTTTTTAAATGATACATAAACAAAAAATATGTTTTCGTTTTCCCATTATGAAGCAGCGCCATAATGGTTAGGTTTAAAGTTTGTTTTAGTTTTAGGCAAACGCTGGAGCTTAGAATCGGAAGGACAAAACAAGACAAGCGTAAAGACAGAGTAGCCAACCAAATTAGAGCCAAAGCCTTAGATTTACTCTTTAAATATGCCAAATAATGCAAAGCAACTTTCCACAAATTTGGCTGTTTGGTTTTCGAGATTTTTTTGGTTTTTGTGAATTTGTTTATTTTTTGATTATTTTTGTCCCTAGTTTGGTTATTATTTTTTAAATTTTACTTTACTAGAAAGTTTGGTTTTTATTTTTTAAATTTTATTTTTCCAGAAAGTTTGGTTTTTATCTTTTAAATTTTACTTTTCGAAAAAGTTTGGTATTTTTTTTTTAAATCTTACTTTACTAGAAAGTTTGGTTTTTATTTTTTAAATTTTACTATACTAGAACGTTTGGTTTTTTATTTTTTAGATTTTATTTTTCCAGAAAGTTTGGTTTTTATTTTTTAAATTTTACTTTTCCAAAAAGTTTGGTTTTTACTTTTTAAATTTTACTTTTCCAGAAGGTTTGGTTTAAATATTTTGCATTCGGATTTGTTAACACCTACCCCTTCCTCCCCCCCCCCGGTGGGCATCCAACGTCTTTTCAACCATTGTTTGAGAATTGAACTGAGGTTTGTTAAGCAACAAACCCAATATAAACGTTAATAAAACGTTGCATTTTGCAAAACCTATCATTGGAATTAGTATTTAAGTCAACGTTGTATGAACATCTGGTAACGTTGTTTAAATGTTATAAAAATTGTATTTATAAATTTTACTCTAACTATCTTCAATACAACGTGAAATGAACATTTTTAAAACAACGTTGTTTCAACTAGCCATTATTTAACGTTTGTTGAGCTATGGTTATATAATCAACGTTAATGAAACGTTGAGTACAGGTTTGTTGTGAAATAGTTATAAACAGACGTTTTAGAAATGTTAAACAATGGTTAGTTGGAACAACATTGTTTTGAAAATGTTCATGTAGCTTTATATTAAAGTTTGTTAAAGTAACATTTGTATGAAAAGTTGTTATAACGTTTAAACAACGTTATCAAATGTTCATACAACGTTGGCTTCAATAATAATGCTAATGCCAAAGGTTTTGAGAAATTCAACGTTGTAAAAATTAAGATTTTAAAATAACGTTGTAATACCGTTGTGACAACATTGAAATGCCAGCTGGGCCATACCATCTTCGTTAGTTTATTTTCTTACTATTTTATATTCTCGCTTATTTTTGTAAGCTTTTATTGCCCCATTTATCTATTTTGTAAAAATTCCACGTGTGGTCACACTTAACATACAAAACGGAATTGTCTTAAATATGCAAAAAATAATTATAAAATATTGTATAATAATCTAGTATACTAATAATGAAAATAGTTATAATAACTGTACTAATTGTAATATTAAATTTAACGACAATAATACTAATAATAATAATAATAATAATAATAGCCAATACAATACACATACTCAAACCCAACAAAGATCCCATCATAGGCAAGTCATACCGACCAACCTCACTCATATCCCCCATAGCAAAAACATTAGAAAAAATCATATTACCACATTTCACCGACATCAATCTTTCTTCACATCAACACGACTTGAGAAAACAACACTCCACAACCACAACACTCCACAGCACTCCATAACCACATCAGTGCACAACATAAAAAACATCATCACAGCAGGTTTCAACGTAAATTGTGAGTTCATCCACACGCACAATCGCCATAGCCCTCGACATGTCCAAAGCTTTTGATACCGTACACTTACATAAGCTATTGGACAAACTACCCAACACCACCACCCCATACACAATACTCAAATTCACCTGAAATTACATAAAAGGCCGGAAACAATATACACAACTTAACAACCACAAATCCACCCACAAAAACATCAAAACAGGAGTACCCCAAGGAGGAGTTTTATCACCAACACTTTTTAATATATGTATGTCAGACACGCAATAACATACGCAGACGCCAAAACAATACTCTCCTCACGCATTAACCCTCAAACAGCCGAACAACAAACATTACACTACCTACAACAGATACACCAATGGACAACACACAACCAACTCACACTAAACGCAAACAAGACCACCACCACTCTTTTCACACTGGACCCGGCCGAATACAGCAACACACTACACCTACACATAAACAACACACTATTCCCAACAGTAAAAAAACACAAATACTAGGCCTCACCTTCGACCCAAAGCTGACATACTCCAAACCACATACCAAACCATCAAAAAACACCTAAAAGACGTACACACACAACTAGTCACCAACTACATAAACGCTAGACAGGACAACAAAGTCCTCTAACAGACCCGCCCCAGACATACACAACAGCGAACAATCACTCCACACAACATGCACAGGACACATGCACTGCTCAGATTAAATAAATCCCCACATCCACAAGAATACCTACACAAGATAGATCGAGACACTCACCAAACACCAAACTGCCAGCTGTGCCAACACGACATACACAACGCCGCTCACCTTTTCACGTGCCTCCGTATGGGGACCGACCTGGCACCGGAGACCCTCTGGACAGCCCGGTGGTGACGTCAGACCTGCTGGTATGGGGGCTGGATCCTCAGACGTGAGGGATCCATCCTCAATGTCGAGGATGGAGTGGGGTGGACACCAACATGATGATGATGATGATGATGATGATGATGATGATGATGATAATAATGATAATAATAATAATAACAAAAAATAATAATAACAATACAAATAATAATAATAATAATAATAATATCAAATAAGAATATTATTAATAATAATAATACAAATAACAATAATAATAATAATAATAATAATAATATAAAACAATAATAATAAATAATAATAATAATACAATTAAAATAAATAATAATAACATCAAATAATAAAAATAATAATAATAATAATAATAACAATGAAAATGATAGAAATAAAAATAATGATAATAATAATATCAAATAATAATATTATAATATCAAATAATAAAAATATTAATAATAATAATAATAATAGTAAAAATAATAATAATAATTCAAATAATAATGTCAAATAATAATAATAATAGTACTAATAATAATACAATTGATAATACTATTAATAATAATATAAAATAATAATAATAATAATAATAGTAATAATAGTATTAATAATAACAACAATAATAAAAATAATAATAATAATAACAATAATAATAACAATAAAAATAATAATAATATCAAATAATAATAATAATAATAACAATAAAAATAATAATAATATCAAATAATAATAATATTAATAATAATACCATCATAACCTCGAGGCATAATAATTATGCAAGGGCCTCATTGAACATAACGTCGCCTCAAATGCCTATTAATCAATCTTGTTAAAAATGTCGTTTTTAGGAAGGATGATTAAAAGTTAATCAAGAAAGGTTTAAAATATTCGTCCAGTCTAAGGACTTTCTAATCTCCTCATTTTACTTGATCGTTTTTTTTATGCAGGATTAAGTCGTCTCTTTCCTCCGAGGGGATGTTGAAGAAAGGGGATTCATGCTGCACGACTGAGGGGTTTTATGCTCATCGCAGCTATTTACAGTAATTGTTTTTTTTATTTTTATTAGGGTAGGTTGTCGAATTGCGTCCACTTTCGGGACTTTGTTTGCAAAAATATATCACTCATTGATTGCATCAAAATAATTTAGTTCGGCGCAATGTGTACTGACGAAATCAAGCTATGTTTCCATAATTAATAAAACTTTTAAATACAACACATCCTTTGCTAGACAAATGTAAGTAAGTTGGTATATTTATGTGATAAAAGGGCAATTTGTGGTCGGTTGTACGATTTGCGTCCACTGTATTTCATACATTTTTTAATGTTTAATCGAAAAATTCATTGTGTTTGTGGTTCAATCTAGGTTGATTTGAACTCCAATGTTGCTTACACGTGTGTTTGTCTTTGTATCCACGATAGAAAACAAATGTATAAACATTAACAAACATTAAATATCGTCATATCTTATTAATTATTTTAACTATTTTGAGGTAAACTTAAACAGATTAAAGTACATTACAATCTATACTCTACGCCCATTATGTTATCTATCGTAGGTATGAATGAAGCCACACGTGGCAGAACATTGTAATTAACATCAATCCTGATCGATCTAGATTGAAGAGCGACCGCAGCACACATCACAATCAAGCCTCGAAGGTAAAAACAAAATAAAACAATGAAAGATTATTTTATTTCTAGAATCCAAAGAGTTAAATTTCCAAGGAGGTATAGTGGCCACATTGTTTTAATTTTGTATTCCTTTGGTCCCATATGTTGCCACTTTGATAATAAGTCTTATTAATAAAATAATTTATATGAAACAGGAGCTTCTAAGTTGTTAAAAGTATAATGATAACAAAGTGGACGCATTTCAACTTTATACTGTGATCGTAGGGCAACATGCATCCACGTAAAAGCTTAGCGTTTTTTGGTTTTCGATTCGGTTAAAGAATGAGATCGAAAAGGTGCCATATGGAAACAGTCTGACAGCTTTGGAACATCAAAATTTCAATACAAAGGACATACACACTAGTTCAAGGTATGTTGATGAACACGTATAGTATAGTTGATGAAAAACATTATTATGTCACTTTTATATTATATTAAGTTTTAAATGTTTACATTACTTGTAGCTTGTCGAAATTCAATTGATGATTGAATTTTCAATAAAGTAAAGTTTTTCCAAAAAGAAAATAGATTTGAACAAATTGTAAATGTAAAAGTTACATTTACTATTCAATCTGGATTGAGCC
Organism: Archaeomysis grebnitzkii; assembly: GCA_031471125.1. Taxonomy (NCBI): domain Eukaryota; kingdom Metazoa; phylum Arthropoda; class Malacostraca; order Mysida; family Mysidae; genus Archaeomysis; species Archaeomysis grebnitzkii. The sequence goes on along the minus strand of JARUHE010324907.1, from coordinate 4,593 downwards.
AGATTGAATAGAAATAAAGTCTTAAGTTAAATTATAGACAAAAAAATGAACAAAAGAACAAACAAAATAAAAAAATGAATAAACAAACAAACAAAATAAAAAATGAATAAACAAACAAACAAAATAAAAAAGGAACAAACAAACAAAATAAATAAAAAAGGAACAAACAAAAAAAAATGAATAAAGAGCAAACAAACAAACTAAATAAAACAGGAACAAACAAACAAAATAAATAAAAAAGAAACAAACAAACAAACCAAGTAAAAAAGAAAAAAAAACAAAGAAAAAAGGAACAAACAAACAAAATAAAAAAAGAACAAACAAAGAAAATAAATAAAAAAGGAACAAACAAGCAAACAAAATAAAAAAGGAACAAACAGACAAAACAAATAAAAGAGGAACAAACAAGCAAATATAATAAAGAAGGAGCAAACAAACAAACAAAATAAAAAAGGAACAGACAATCAAGCAAAATAAAAAAGGAACAAACAAACAAAATAAAAAAGGAACAAACAAAATAAAAAAAGAACAAACAAACAACATAAATAAAAAAGGAACAAACAAACAAACAACATCAAATAGGAACAAATAAATAAACAGAATAAAAAAGGAACAAACAAACAAAATAAATAAAAAAGGAACAAACAAACAAACAAAATAAAAAAGGAACAAACAAACAAAATAAAAAAAAGGAACAAACAAACAAACAAAATAAAAAAGGAACAAACAAACAAAATAAATAAAAAAAGGAACAAACCAAGTAAAAAAAATAAAAAAGGAACAGACAAACAAAATAAAAAGGAACAAACAAACACAATAAATAAAAAAGGAACAAACAAACACAATAAACAAAAAAAGAACAAACAAACAAAATAAAAAAAGAATAAACAAACAAAATAAAAAAAGATCAAACAAACAAACACAATAAAAAAGGAACACACAGACAAACAAAATAAAAAAGGAACAAACAAACAAAATAAATAAAAAAGGAAAAACAAAATAAAAAAGGAACAAACAAATTTTTTGAAATGGTGTTTTAGTAATTAATGTTTGTTGTTTGAAGAAAATATAAAAATACTCTTTGCATAAACCAACATTGGCAATGAAATAAATTTTAAGCAAAAACATAAAGTTTGAGCGGTTTACATATGAAAAAAAAAAGATTTTTATGTTACCTTTAAAGCAGAATAAAATGCATCAACAAATGTAAAATAATCAATACATTAGATCGGCCATGTTGTAAAGATGTTCTCATCTCAATGTAAACTTGTTCTTATATTAGCGTGATAAAGTATGCAAAAACAAAATGTTTGTTTATTCTAACCATCCTACCTTTTGTAAAATATTCATATCGCAAACTCACGGCTGAAGTATCATCAAAATTTAGGGAAATCTATAAAAATTCCCGAATTTATAAGTTGCCAAAACTTCAATTTGTGCAAGTCATGATTGACATTCTCATCTTAGCAAATCACAATTCTGCTTCGTTTATGAATCTCGAAATGGCTTTTTTATGTCGATAATTTATGGAATTTTAACACTTCTTCTACACTTTTTTGCCGCCTGAGAACAACATTTTATTCGCTATTGGATAAGTTTTCAACAGTAACATTATTATGTGATTATTTAACAATAACTATAAAGCATATATAACATCGATATATTTTTCAATGAACATTGTTTAGCGTTTCAAATGTTTAAGGATTATTATTGCTACAATATGAAGTAATATCTCAAAGCTTATGTGTGCCATAGGAATATGCAACCGACATTTAGTGGTTCTTGGAAATTGGGGCAATGTTTTCATGTGAAATTTTAGGAGAGGAAAGTCACGGTTAACTTCCCAATATGAATTAGGAGTGGACATGAATTGATGGGAAACGAGATTTGTCTACGCAACATTCATCTCCTGACGAACGTCTTAACCACTCGGCCATCATTAGATAATGTCTCTATATGCATGCATGAAAACATCAACGATAAGAAAAACTTGGGATTGCCTAATGCGTTGATCATCTACTTTGGTAATTGATGAGGGTTGTTCATGCTCAATAAAAATAAAATATAAATAATAAATAAAATATAAATATAAAATAATAAATATAAATAATAAATATAAAAAATACAATAAAATATAAAAAATAAATAAAATATAAATAAAAATAAAAATAAAATATTTTGGTAATTGATGAGGTTGTTCATGCTCAATAAAAATAATTGAGGGAGTTTCCATCATTTGATAAGCCAGGCTCTAGTCTTAACTTGTGTTCAATGCTTCTGTACTTGGATCAAGTCTATCTGGTCGAACGGGCGTCATTTTTTAGGTTTAACTTATTTGAATGTAGAGGCAAAAGTTTCATATCACTGAATGTCAACCTCTCTATAATGTTAGCTTCTATATAATATGAACCTCTCATTAATGTTAGCTTCTCTATAATATGAACCTCTCTATAATGTTAGCTTCTCTATAATGTCAACTTCTCTATAACGTCAACATAAAAACAATTCTTTATCAATGTGGTACCATTTTGATGGAATAAAGTTATGGATGTGTTCTTAATCCGTGTTAAGAACAAGGTGTCTTTTTTTTATCGACCACTCCAAGTGTAAACTTATGGGTCTGTGGTGAAAAACCAAAAAGAGATTTTATCAATTTATTCAGATAACCTCAAAGAGTGAAGCTCTGAAAACTCTCTTTAAGGTTAAAAAACCCTGAGGGGAGACAAAATTCTCAGGAACCGAGTTCGCCAGTACAATTAAATTATATAGCGCACTTTCCTTCATTATATTTAGTCTTGCATAAGGCACTCTAAATCTAACAGCTCTCATACCATAGTCATGATAGGGAAGATGCTCAGACAGAAACTTCAAGAAATAGTTATCTGGAAGCCTGTATATAAAACAATGTAATAGTTTCAGTAACGCTATATGGCTGAAATGTAGTTTTCTTCATTTAATTGGTAGAAATTCGAAAGACTATCTCTAATGAAACACATCAAAACAGCTGAAAAAGATATCGAAATGCCCTAAAATACAATGCTATACTTTGTGTTTGTAGGCGCAAACCAAAATAGTGAAAAATGTTTGACAAATAAAATCCACTAAAATTCGTCAAAAAAGCATTGAATTTTGGAGACATTTCGTTATATTTCCAGCTATGGTCTTGTGATTAACTGGACAATAATCAATTAAATAAAGGTTTCATACTTTACAGGGAATTTTTGGATGAACCCAAAAAGGATTAATTTGCAAGAGTTTTCGCAATCCATGCTTAACCAAAATTTGGTCTTACCACTTTGCAATAAAGTTCATGACTAAAAACCCCTTTGAAGGGGAGGCAACAAAACGCGTTAACCATTTTACTTAGAATACCCCAAGTTAAAATTGTGACTTTTTTTGTAAGAAATGGATATGAAACACAAATATATAAATCAGGGACGATGTACAAACTCACAAACCCTAACTCAACCTCACTTACTCGTACGTATATCTCATAAATATACTAGTAATCCACGAACAGGACGGTTCAAATGTCTCGCGATGAATCATTCAGTATCTTTAAAAAAAAAATTTCCACAAATGTCAATCAAAAATGGTATTACAAAGTAAGAAAACATAATTTTATCAAACAATCACCTTAGAGACTATTTATGTATACTTCATTTCCAATCCATTGATGCATAAATAAAAACAAAATATGTAAAAATATTTTCTAACTCCAAATCAGAAATGTCAATAAAAAAAGCGTCAGTGAGAAGGCTGTGCTTGCTTCTTTCTCACCAGATCTGAAATCCTTTGAGCAGTCTTTGCAAGAGCACAACGCAGATTATCTTCTGCAACAAGTCTGTTCCTGTATTTAGATTTGATAACCAACAAGCTTGAAAAGCCTGTTTCACGAAGGTATGTTGTTGGAAAAGGGAGAATCAGGCGCAATGCGATCTCAGACAGAACAGGATATGACTGCAAACTCTTGATCCAAAATTTGGTAACTAGACATTGAAGAAAAATCAGTTTTTGCTGCATCGCTGGTAATGAGTTCATTCAATGAACTCCTCTTGTGCATTCTCAGGAACATCTTCAACTCTGATGGTGAATGGGCTTCTAGCAAGGGCACATGGTGTGTCAGGTAAACTAGGAAAATATCTTGAAATTTCTTCTTCAAGAATTTTTAAGTGTTCCTTGACAGAAAGTATTGTTCTATTCATTGTTTCCTGTGCAATATCATTTTCCCCAAAGAAAGCAGATAAGCTCGACAACATGTAAATTCTTCTATTTTCATCCATTTTTTTTTGCCAAAGTTGAAGTTTCAACTGGAATGCTCGGATCTTTTCTGACAAATCTAGGCATGTTGCATTTGGCCCTTGAATAGACAAATTTAGCTCATTTAAGATTGCAAAGATGTCAACCATGTAAGCAATTTTGTGAAGTTGATTTTTGTGGTTTAGATTTTTGAGTAAAAAATGTTTTTAATTCATCACGAAGATCAAAAACACGTTTTAAAACTTTGCCTCTGGACAACCATCTCACATCAGTGTGAAATAACAGAACATTATTGGATGCATCCAACTCACTGCAAAGTTTTGAAAATAGGCG
>JARUHE010324896.1:0-11206 GCA_031471125.1 Archaeomysis grebnitzkii | reverse complement strand
CTTTCAAAAATAAGAACGGAGCTGGAAATACCAAAGTGCTAGTTATCGCTTTAAAGTTGCAGAAACCGATGGCCAAACATCCATAAAATGTTGAAAGAACATTAAGAGTAAAGTTTGGATTTTCAAAGGAAGAGATTGAAAATCTCAAAGACATAATACAATGGTTACGGTCGGATGCAGATGCGGATGCATATTTGTCTAGTCAAAACTACGGATGCGTCGATCCACAGATGCATATCGAGCTGGTTTGCGTACCCGTACCTCGTTGACTGTGGTAAAAATTGAATCAGTCGTTCGATTTTTTTGGCATTCTGCCATATTTCACTTAATTGCAGTTGTTTTGAAATAAAACAACTATAAATAAATTATTAACCTTTAGATGAACGCATGGTGTTCATTAAATATTATTTTTTTATAGACCACTGCAAGTGTAAACTAATGAGTTTGTGGTGAAAAGCTAAATTAGATATCAATTTATTCAGATCACTTCCAAGAGCGAAGCTCTGAAATCTCTCTTCAATATTAATATTTGTCTGGTAAAACTTTGTCACAGTCAACGAGGCACGGATGCGTAAACGAGCTCGATATGCATTTGTGGATGGACGCATCCGTAGTTTTAACTAGACAAATATGCATCCTCATCTACATCCGACCGTAACCAATCTAAAAGGCAAAATGTTCCTGAGCTTTGGGGTAGGTTAGCCCAACAGGCTATCAGATAGTGAGGTATGCGAGATATTGAAGTTCAGCGCTGGATTGCAACGGTTACGGTGACGAGTGAGGTGAACCAAAATGGGATTGATCGACACCTGTTAACTTAGGCCTTTGCTCTCTGGGTTATTAAAAGATTGTATTGTTTGTATAAAGTGAGACTTTTATACATTTGCATGACATTAATACTATGTAGGTGTATATGCAATGAGAACTGTATAGATAGTATATATGAGATGATACATGTATAGATTTCTATGAAGTCCTAATTGTATATAATTTGAAGAAACTTAAGTAGTTTTGTGGAGGGAAAGTCTGGCATTGTCTTCACAAACACAACTGTAAAACTATTAAAACAGATTGGAAGAAATTAGCGTTTTGAAAATTTTAATAATTTTAGGTTTAAAATTAAGCCTTAAATAGCCTGGGAATATAAGCAAGAAAGAGTAGTTGGGCGGCAACATAAGGCAGGAACAATAAACTCATACACACATTAGCCAAAAAGGGCGAACTGGTGAAAGAGAGCTGCAGACATGAATGGCTTAGATCTAACAAACATGAAGGAAATGTTGAGTAGTTGTATTATATTCCAATGGAATATTTATCTGAACATTCCGAAACAGCAACATATTCTGATTAAAATTCATTTGATCTTGTGTTTATCACTGTTAATGGTTCCTTCAAAGTTTTTATGGAAAACTAGCAAATCATGAGTTGGCTAGACATCTTACCAAGCAAGACTAAGCAACAACTTAAGTTTTACGCAATAGATCAATAGATGTTCAGAACAAATATAGGTCTCACTTTCAACAGGTATAAAAGTATTAAAGTTTAGTGGAAGACTTTGAACGCTTGTAAAGGAAAGAGATGATGCACATTACAGTTCACCCAATGGGGCAAAATCTTCTTCATATGTTTTGGAGGTTCAGAGAAATCGTGAACAAAGATATATATATAAGGTAAAGGAAGGAAATGACGCACGTTAATATTCACCCAATGTGTCAAAAAACTTCAAATATTTACAGGTTCAAAAAATCATGAACAAAAAAAATAATATATTTAAGGCAAATAAAAAGGATGACGCACGTTACTATTCACTCAATGTGTCAAAAAACTCAAATATTTACAGGTTTATAAAAATCGTAAACAGAATAATGCCCAGCTGCATTGTGCAAAACATGCATACATTGACTGCACAAATGAGATAGCTGATATTCAAATAACATAGAGTTTACCTCACATGTGATATTGTTGATCCATCTACTTTACTGTATACCCCTAGATAAAGCATTTCTTACGCTATAGAAGAAATTTTTAAATAAATTGATCACAATTATGGATATGATTTAGAAAAAATGATTATCTTTTATAAAACTATTTGTATACATCAAACTTTCATTCATGAGATTATTTAATCATATTAATTATTCATCTATGAACAAAAAGTTTGTCGACATTTTAATTAACTTGAGTGAAGTTTGATTTATAAAAATAATGAAACAAATTGCAAATATCAATAAGCATAAAGCACAAAAGTTGTTTCATTTGTTTAATGCGTTAATTTAGCTGCATATTATCATTAATATTATTTTTCTAGTCTTAAAAAAATTATCAACATTAATTTTTATATTTGTGTTTACTAATGGTATATCAATCATATGAAGTTAATCATTTATTATATAGTGTTATGACTGTTATCTCTATACTGAGATAGTCTTTCCATTTCATTCTCTGTTCCTTATAGTACATAAATAAAGGTTTTTGTTCTTACGAACTAATGCCGTTAAAAATAGCTTTTAAAAAACTTTTGTTATATGTGACGTTTGTCTTTAGGGTAAAACGGGATAAATACGCCGCGGGGTAATTCCGCCGAGCAATATATTTTTTATATATAAATGACCATAACTCATAAACCAATAAGCATTTTTAGGTTCTGTTGATTTTATTCGTAATGAAAGCTTAAAATTACAAACAGCACGAACTAATTGAGAATAAAATGCATTTGAAATAGGTGTTTCTTAATCAAAATTTTCACGTGCTCTTTTTGTAGATTAAAATATATTTGGCCATCATTTCTTGTTTTCTTTTCCACTACTAAACATGTTTTTTGTTTTTTTCAGACAACATAGAAGCATTTTTAATTATAAAATTAATGCAGTTTATAAAATATTAAAAATTCTGTCACCACCATGCCTCGACATTACATAAAAAAATCAAACGTATGCTCTAGCAAGGGCACGTGATGAATATTTTACTATGCATGAAGATAATGAAGATGTTAGCATTCAATCTGTGGAAACTAGGTTTGGCATACCTAGGAAGACTCTTAGTGACTACATAAATGCTATAAAAAATCAGAAAACAATAAAAATTGGTGCTGGGAGGTTAACAAGGATTCCCCCTTCTATTGAAGAGTACTTGGTCAAAGGTATCACTATTGTAGCCGAGCTAGGATGGCCTCTCAACCGTGGAGATACTGAAGAAGCAATGAGGGCATACTCCATCAAGATGACGCTGACTGCCTTTCCTAACACAAGGTAAGAAGAAAAGGAAGAGAGTACAAAAACAGTTGGGTGAGTGCATGACTGAAGTTAAAGCAATGAAGAAACTGCGGGTTGAAGAAGAGAAGAAAAATAACAAAAAGACAAAGACTTCTAATGCGACTAAAACAGGAAAAAAACAAAGGGACAGCCATTTAAGTGCAGCAAAAAAATCTAGTCGTAGAGCACGTAATGAAAGTTCGTCTTATCTGTTCTACTAATCAGGATGATACTGCTACAGAAGGAATTACTGTTGACAAGGGAGAGGAGGAACCCCTTAAACCTGTTAACGTGAAGGAAGACCTTGCCAAAAAATTTGTTACAGCTGTATACGACTCTGAATGGCTTCTAGGAAAAGTTATTCACCAAGACAAGAAACAAAATGAAGTTGAGCTTGTCTTCATGACTCCAGCAGGACCAAGAACCACATTCCATTGGCCACACTCCGAGGACAGACGCACTCTCCCAGGATGACATCTACCAGGGATCTTGAAGGCAGCGCCAGAGCCTGTCAACAGGGAGTCTCTCAATCCAAAATTTCAGAAGCTGTTGTGGATAAGATAGATGCCAAGTTTGCTTTGTTTAATACTAAGTAAGCTGCCCTACTATTGATGTATTAGTAGCTATAGGTCGTAACTAGCTAATTATTTCTTTTCAACTGCTTTGTTCAGTTTATAAAACATTTTTATTTGCTATCTTTATTTTTAAATATGAATGAACAAGTTATTCCTATACAAAAGATCTATATAATGATATCTATGTATTATTATTTGTTTACCCCCTTCTTAGTTTAATCACCTATATTTAGAAGGTACTGTAAGCTCTTGCAAGACCGTACAAATGTTTTTTTAAAGGAAAAAAGGAAATTCCGAAAGAATAGATTTTTTTTAGAAAATAAACCATAACTTCAAATTTTAAGCTTTTTTTATCCTTTAGTAATATTAGCTTTTCAAAATACAAATGTGGCGAAATTACCTCGCCGCGGGGTAATTTCACCGGGAAGATATATATTTTTTAAATCAATTATTGCACACCTTTCAAAAAACATTTTTCAAACAACAAGGAGTGATTCTAAAAGAGGAAGACCTGAATATAAAGAATATGCAAACAAAAATTTGCGATGGCATAATACGCAAAGCGTGACAAACCGAAATGTCCGAAAAACGGCGGAATTACCCCGCCTTACCCTATGTGAAATAAAGGGTTATAGTTTAATTTCTACGTTTTGAGTTTGCTATATCAGAAGGCCCAGATTTTTCTTCGAAAGAACATTTAAAAGAGTTTTCATATAAATGGGCTTGTGTCGAAACAACAAAAAAGACAATCTTAACCTACACTTTTATACTTTTATTAATGTATTTCAAAAACGCTTAGTGACGTCAACGTTTCTATGATTTGGATAATATCATTGGTCTTTGTAGAATCTCAAAGAAACAATCATTTAAAATTTGAATAAACTTTTTTATAAAACATGGTTATGGAAATCAGCCCATGGTAATGTTTAAAAGAATTCACAGAATAACTGCACGCAAACAAATTGAACAATGCAGGGATAAAGTTCAATAAATGTTAAGTTATCATTTTAATTTTGTTCAAACTTGAAAAATGGAAATAATAAAAGCTACACAAAGTAGTAATGATTTAGTTTCCTAAGTGAAAGATTAAACCATAGATATGTGAGGAAACATGTAATAGTTAAAGTTTCTATAATGTTAATTTAACTGTTCATTAAAAGAATTTATCCGTTCGTGAAACAATTTTAAAATATGTTAAATTATAATAGTATCATTCATTATGATCTTTTTTGTATGTTACATTTTTCTTAAAAAATCATCATTAATTTAATGTCTTATCGAACAGAGAGATGGAAAGTTTAGAATTAAATACTTCATTTTTTATTTCATTAATTTCATAGCTACTGTTAGCTCTTGATGATATGAAACATTTATTGTATTTTAACATAGAAATTTGATTTTTAAATTTTGTGTTAAAGATTATATATATGTTTATGTTTTACAGGCAGTGCATCATTTAGGCACATATATGTGCATATGGGAGTAACATGAAGGTTAAATGAATGGGAGGAGCGAAGTGTTCTGCATGAGTGTATATATTTACGTATCTGAAAAACAGTGAGGAGCCATGTTGTCCAAACATTTAAAAACTAAAGTTAGTATTTCATATTATATATGTGTTTCTATAGGCAGCCAATTTAATTCATTCAAAAGGTTCAAAAATCCAAAACCTTTACTATTACTATAAGCTCTATATATTCTCTCAATACTATATAGGGTAATGAACCAAAGTTCAAAGACTTTTCATTAATTAAATATAATTGCATAGATCGAAAATTATATTAGTAAATTATTTAAGTTTTTATACCATAATTTTTATTTTTGGATAAATTTTATATATAACAACAGTTAGTTAAACACATTCAACTGTACATAAAAATCTGATATAAACAAAAACTTAACAGTTCAATTGAAAATAACAGATGTAGCTTTAAAGAAGGAATGACGATGAATTTTACCTCAAGTTTAACACTAAAAAATAATACTGTATTTAGAAATTAAACATCTACTGTTATACTTGTCTAGGATTTTATATGTGTGTACTGTACGTCTTATTTCAGAATAAGTTTACATTTTATGAAAATTAGTTTTATTAACAACTCATTCATATATCCTATGCACTGACAATTCCAGTAGCATTTTTCAAGACTTTATTTTCAAGAAACTATATCATTAAAAACCACCAATCAGGTTACCAGGGCATGTAAGAAAAAAAATAAAACTTTAAAATAATTAATTTATCAATCTTTAATTAGCTAAATTACAACAACAAAGTAAACTTCTGAAGTAAACAATAATTAAAGTAGAGATGGTCGTTTAGTTTGACAATAAAAGAGGTTCAACTTTTTTGATAATTCCCTAAACAAATTTATAGAAAAATCTCTAAAGGGTAAAAGTTTTCCTCTGCCTTGGGACGAGAGGAAAAGTATCAGTGATTAGAGAAAAAGTTTTTCATAATATTAGAGAAAAAGTTTTTCATAATAGACAATGTACAAAGAAAAAAGTTCCTCGCTAGACGGTTCATTCCTCAAATAATTATAAAAACTTTTCAAGAATAATTTGTCCCATAAAATTATATTTTCTTGCTCATAATAAGCTATTAATAGTTTTTTTTATAATTATTTAATTTCAAAAGTTTACAAAATATAAATCATTTCTTTTGTTTTTCTCAATAATTAAAAATGTGTTAAACAAAAAATCCAATAATTTATAATCATTTTTATTAGGGAAAATATTACTTCTTACCATTAACTTAATTGTTTTATTATCTGAGATTAATTTGTTAATTTAAATCATTCACTTCGTGAGGTTATTATTTTTCCTGTATTTTTATTGATTAAGTTTTAGTTCAATTTTAATTCGTGTCAAATTATTACTTTGTCAATATTTCCATCAAGTCAAACTTCCCCTCGGTTCGCAACACGGCCACGCCATATCCTCTGCTCTCTTGGCGAAAGACTTTTCAAAATAACCAAAATCTTGACAATTGTATTTATTTTAAAAAGTTGCTCAAAAATATTCAGCTTTAAATTAGGATTATTTATATTTTTTTATTTTTGCGTTGTATTACAGTAGAGTGGTATTAGTATGTGTAAAACTCAAATAAATCCGAGCTTATAGGTGTGCCCACCAAAATACCTTCAATGGCTAAAAAAAATAACGAACAACCCAAATTAAGAACACTGAATAATGAATGTGGGTTTGATTTATCCTGCAATAGGATAACTTGTTTAAAAACTGACGTACCTTATAAGTAAGGTTAGAATGTAAAATTTTAAGAGAAGAAAGTTACGTTCAGACACCCAGTCATGATTTTGATAGGATTCGAATGTGATTCTACAAACAATCGCTTTATCCACTCGGGTTTAATTTTTTCACAATTGCGTGCGTTCTTTCGCGACCTTGAGTACGTCGATTCAAGGAGCGAGTTTATTTTTCTTTAACGGTGAAAGTATTTACAACTAATAAACTAAATAAACGAAAATGATAATTTGAAGAGGACATAACTTAAAGTTTTGGAAGAAAAATATAGATCCAGTACTGTATTATGTGGGAGGAGAGGTATTACGGAAATGATTAATTAGGACAAACTTGAATTTCTGGGGGGGGGGAAGAAATGGTACAAAATAGAAAAAAACTAAAAAAATGTTTCAGTAGTTAATGTTGTTTTATTTGCTAAATACCTTATAAAATATGTATTTATTAAGTTGAAATTACTGTTTGTAACACTTAATTACAAGTGTGAGATAATTAAATTTGGGTCTTTTTCAACCCAGCTGCGAGTGAGCTTTGGTGGCTCTTTAATAAGAGAAGTTGGCAGGGTTAAGCATTTGGGATTTGATTACTGTAATAAACTTGACAGTATTTTTGATGGTGATCATATTATATATGACCTCAAAGCAAGAACAAACGCAATAATGGGACAGTTCAGTTTTCTATCGTTAGACTCGCGAATAAATATTTTCAAAAGCAGTGTTCTGTTTATTATAGATGAACCCTACTTCGTTTTGGTTCTCATATGATGAAGTCTCTTGATACCACATGGAAAGTTTGTTGTAGAAAAAATACTGAATGAAGATGTCGTTCAATTAAGTTTTAGATCTGAATTGTATGATGAAAATAATTGCAATTGATTTTGGTCAGAGAAAAGCATCTTTTCACGATGCTAGATGAAGATATGCTCCTGATACTACTTTGCGATTTATGTACCCGGTAAATTAAACATGAGAAGTCTTCTAAGTCAATGACTAATTCTCATTGTTTTTTAATTGCTTCTATTTTAAAATTTCTATATCTTTACATTTGCTTAAGTTGTAGGAAAATCCATTTTCTTATGAAAATAAATAATGAGTTTAATATATTTTTCATACTTGTTTAGTTTTGATCTATAACTAAATGAATATTTATGTTATAATTTTTAGTATGTGCTTAGTTGATATTCCGTATTAAGTTAATATTTATTTAGTATTTGTTTAGTTTTAGTATATATTTAGCTCGCATCTAGAAATAAGTTAACATACACTTGTTTAGTTTATATTTAGTTTTTATCTAGAATTACATTAATATGTATTTAAACTTGTTTAGTTGCATTAAAATATATTTAATATTTGTTGGTTTTTGTTTAGTTTGAGAGATGATGGTTCAGAGACGAAGAACGCTGTGTGTTAAAAAAGCTGTATGAAATGCAATATAAAACTAACATATAATGCAACATCGTATACAAAAAAAAACATAAAATACATAAAACATAATATATACATACTATATAATATAAAATACAAAATACTATACAATACGTAAGGTATAAAACATAGTATATAATATATAATACAATATGTTATACAATACATAATACATAATATATAATATATAATACAATATATTATACAATACATAATACATAGTATATAATATATAATACAATACATGATATGTTATACAATATATTACACAATACATAATAAAACACATTATACAATACATAATATATAATACAATACATAATAATTATAATACAATATATTATATAATACATAATACATAACATTAAATATGTAATACAATATATTATACAACACATAATATATAATATATAATACAATATATTATACAATAAATAATATATAATGCAATATATTATACAATACATAATACATAATATATAATGTATAATACAAAACATAAAATATAATACAATATATTATACAATACATAATATATAATACATAATACAATACATTATACAATACATTATATATAATAAATTATATTACACAATACATAATACATAATATAAGATATATAATACAATACATAATAATTATAATTAAATATATCATACAATACATAAAACACAATATTTATCATATAAATTAATACATTATACAATACATAATATATAATACAATATATTATACAATACGTAATACATAACCTAAAATATATAATACAATACATAATACATAATATATAATACAATACATTAAACACTACATAATATATAATACAATATATTATACAATACATAATATATAATATACAGTATAATACGATACATAGTATATAATACAACACATTATGCAATACATAATACATAATATATAACATATAATACATCACATTATGCAATACATAATACATAACATAAAATATATAATACAATACATAATACATAAAATGTAATATATACTACAATATATTGTATAATACATAATACATAATACAATATATTATACAATACATAATACATAATATATGATACATAATACAATACATAATACATAATATACAATACAACACAGTATGTAATATATAATACATCACATAATATGTAATAAAATATAATATATAATATATGATATATAATGCAATACATTATAAAATACATACCAATTACAATACATAATACATAATATATAATATATAATACAATACATTATACAATCCATAATATATAATACAATAGATTATACAATACGTAATCCATAACCTAAAATATATAATACAATACATAATACATAACACGTAATATATAATACAATACATTATACACTACATAATATATAATACAAAATATTCTACAATACATAATATATGATACATAATACAATACACAATATAACACATTATGCAATACATAATACATAACATATAACATATAATACATCACATTATGCAATTATGTACATAATACAGAACATAAAGTATATAATACAGAACATAAAATATACAATACAATACATAATACTTAATATGTAATATATAACACAATATATTGTATAATACATTATATATAATACAATATATTACACAATACATAATACATAATATATGATATATAATACAATACATAATACGTAATATATAATACAACACAGTATGTAATACATAATACAAAATATATAAAGTATAATACATCACATTATGCAATACATAATATATAATATATAATATATAATACAATACATTATACAATATATAATAATTATAACACATCACATTATGCAATACATAACACATAATATGTAATACAATACATTATACAATACATAATAATTATAATACATCACATTATGCAATAGATAATACATAAAACATAATACATTATATAATAATTATAACACATCAGATTATGCAATATATAAAACAATACATAATAATTATAATACATCACATTATGCAAAACATAATAGATAATATATAATATAAAACACAATATATTAAACAGATCACACTACAGACAAAATGTATGAATAATCAAGAAGTATTAAATGATTTTGTTATCTTACACCACAATGTTTTAATATTATCTTTTATATTTATATATCTATTATATAATCATACAAAAATTTGAACCTACATTACGTTTCTAACTATAAAAAAAGTTGACCAGAAGTTATTTCACATAAAATATTTCAATATTTAAATTTAACGTTGTTTAAAATATATATATATATCTCAACGGGCATTTTAATATTTTCACAACGTTATTACAACATAGTTTTAAAATCATCTAACATTTATATAACGTTGTATTTTGCAAAACATTTGTCATTGGAATTAGTATTGTAGTCAAAGTTGTATGAATATCTGATAACGTTTTTTAAACATTGCAACAACTTTCCGTACAAATTTTACTCTAACCAAATTATATTGAAGTTCCTGAGAGTACAATGTCGTTACAATGTTGAAACAACGTTACCAAATGTTTATACAACGTTGCCTTCAATACTAATGCTAATTACAAAGGTTTTGCAAATTACAACGTTTTAATACCGTTTATATTGTGTCTGTTGCTTAAAAAATCCCAGTTAAACCCTCAAACAATGATTGAAACGACGTTGGTTGCCCACTGGGTATGTGATTATATAAATATATATA
>JARUHE010324885.1:0-11206 GCA_031471125.1 Archaeomysis grebnitzkii | reverse complement strand
TGGACATTTCTATATAGGCCTGTATAATGCAGTGGGCGTTGTTTCAACATCCTAGCCTATAACAAAAACATATTTTTTACTAGCTCAAATTGTCTTACTTAAGCAATAAAATATAGGACTTAGGGTATTCCTAATAAAATCCATATAAAATATATTGAAAATTTCAATTTTCAAAGAGTCATGGTCTGTTTACTTTTAAGATAAGGATGTTGATATCTTATATGGATAAATTTTATTTTATTACTGATTTTACAGCAAGTTTGTCAGAATATTTGATTCACTTTTTAATTATAAGTAATATTCATTAAGGTTTCTATTTCTAACAAGCGTAGTGTTATAAATAATAGTATTTGTAGGCAATGCAACTAAAAGTGCGCATGTGACAGATCAATATAACTGTATAACTAGACATTTTTATAAAATACGAATTGTTTTATGTATAACAAATTTTAACATACTTATAGGAGAACTTTAAGTTAAATTTGATTAAATGTCGAGCGATTATTTATTTTTATAATATACATTTGTAAAATTTTTTTAAATTATAAAAATATAATCAGCAATAACAAAAAATTGATTTTTTTCAAGTTCTTTTACATTGTATTTATACATGATACTTATTATTAAATTCTGAAAATGTGAAGCAAAAAAAAAAATTTTAATGTTTAATACTTAACAAGTTATTTTTCCTTATTAAATAACAAAAAAAACATAAATTGTCTAAAAATAAATCTATTGCATTATATTGTAAGCATATTGATTGTTCACTTCTGAATTTTTGACGCAAAAATATTATAAAATAAACAAGTTATAAACAAAATACAAACTTGAACCTTTTGCTGAATGTGAAATATTTTACAAGTTATTTCTCCTCATTTTAACCTAAATTAACAAAAAAATTAAATTATATAAAAATAATTCAATTGCATTATATTTTAAGCATTTTGATTCTGAAAATTTGATGCACAAATACTAAAAATCAAACAAGTTATTAAGAAAATAAAACTTGAACCTTTTGTTGAATGTGAAATATTTTACAAGTTATTTTTCTTCATTTTAACGTAAAATAAGAAAAAAAGTGAAAGTTATATAAAAAGAATTCCATTGCATTGTATTATAAGCATATTGATTGTTAAGATCTGAAAATTTGAAGCAAAAATACTAAAAAACAAACAAGTTATTAAGAAAATAAAAACTTGAACCTTTTGTTGAATGTCCGGACGACGCAGACGCAGACGACGAAGACGCAGACGACGACGACGGAAAAGTAACACCTATGTCTTAACTTCGTTTCACTCGCTCGACAATTACAAGTGGCCTATCTAGTATTAACACAAAATTTACTTTCCGTACCACTTAAGAACCTCTGAGTTTTTCATAGTATACTACACCAAATTAAAATTAAATCAAACTTGTGGAGAACCTTCACTCAACCAGTATGAACAATTATTCGAAGGTAATACATATCTGCCAAAAACAAATAATGTTTTCTGTCTTTATATCTTACATCATCGCATAACGTGGTACCCAACATAATTTGGTAATCCTCTTAAGCAGTCCCTGATACAGCCCTGTCGCAGCCCTGGTATTCTTATGGTACAGCCCTGATGCAGCCCTGGTACCTAGCCTAATCTAGTACTCGTATGTTGCAGCCTTTGTGTAGAAGATTATCGTTTGCAAAATCTGGGAAATCATGAGCACCATCCAGTGAAAACCCAAACTAATAATAATGTTATCAACAAAAAGTGAACATCTCACCAATAGAGATCGAGGCGAGAGCAATTCCGTTGGCCCGCCCCTTTTTCTGGTCAAAGTATCGAGGAATCAAAATGTGTCCGGAGAACGTGGCAAGAGAACACCCGATCCCTGAAAGGTTAATGTTTGGCATTATTCATATGTGTCTGTTTGTGCGTGCACATGCGTGTGTGTATTTGTGTATGTGAGTGTGTTTTGTGTGAACATGTGTGTGCATATCCATAACCATATTTGGATGGCATTTAACAGGAAAACGTGTGAGACCTAATACAGGTAATTTGTAGTACACATTTTACTTCCAAAAATAGAAATTAATTTGTAGTAAAAATATTACCTCCAAAAATGGAAGTTAATTTTTAGTACAAAAATTACCTGGAAAAAAAACTTTAGTACAAAAATAACTCGAAAAATAAAAAAAAAATGTAGTACAAAAATTACCTCCAAGAATTGAGTAACCAATAGCAAAGACGACGAGAGATGGCACGAACCCGCACAGAATCAGAGCCACAAACGCAAAAATGCTTCCGGTCATCGTGACTTGCCTGTGGGTGTAGGTCTCGAGCATTGGTGAGAGAAGTAAAGCTACAAAATTATTTATTCAAAGTATTAACAAATATATTTTATAGAAAAAATAGTCAACCACATCGAGGTTGAAGTGGTAACCACAATTGCAATATCAGCTCATTATTCAAAAGGACAACTGTATTTTATTTGAAAAAGACTTAACCAAAAAAAAGAAAAATACTTAACCAAGGAAATTCTTAAATCTATAAATTCTAAAAAAAATCAATAGTCACAGTACTTCTGCAGCAAACAAATCCGCAAATCTTTGTTAATCCCCTCGTCTGATGACAAAGTGCGTTCACTTACTTTTGTTTTATTATTTCTTGCGTATCAACTTAATCTTTTCGTTCATAAAAAAAATCTTGTCTGCACCAACTAACTTGTGAAACTCCAAAATGCTAAATTTCCATTCGTGATGACCATGAACATAATTTTCGACGATCCCAACTCTTGAAGATGTTGTGTAAATAGGACAGCAAACGCCATTGTGATGGGGGTGAAGCACAGCTGGTTGAGGAGAAAGTTTTGTTTATTCAAAATGATTTGAAGGAGTAAATGGGAACAAATATTTATATTTTTACTGTATACTCAAGCGAATTACTTCAACCTATTGAAACGTATCAACACCATAATATACACAGTGTGAAAAAATAGTTATTTTCATAAAAAATCCTAAGCAGTAATGTTAAGATATTTAAAAATGTTTAACATTTAAACTATATAGACATCAGAAGGGAACTCACATGATTGAGGGAACAAGACAACACTATCAACCACCCCCACCCCCCGTCCGGAGGTGCCAACCGAGTTTCTTGTTTAATGGAAGAACTTCTCCTCGATGTTGTCTTCGTCATGGTCTATAAAAGAGAAATGTGGAAATGAAAGCTACTCGAATATACTGTATCAATATTAATGAGCATTCATTCTAAGGTGAATACCAATATAACATTTTGTTGGTATTAATGTGAAGGGCATATCCAAAGCCCTCCAGAGTGAGTAGTAGAGATTTTGCCTACGTGGTTTTTAAAACAAGCGTTGGACTGCTGGGGGCAACAGTTGAAGCTTTCTGTCACACTCATGCCACTAAAATTAGATAAATAATATATGTTATACAAAGTGTTAGATACTTAAAACATTCGTATGTTTGTTTAACTATTATAAAGTTAAAATAGAAACGATGGGAACGAACTTTTGTTTACATTTACCCCTTTTGTACTTCAGTAATTCCAACACATTTAAGAAATATGCGAGCTTCAAAAAATGTTATATTATTTATAGAGTTTTCATTTAGTATTTAACGGTTATTACGAAAGCTCACACGAAGGTAAGTTTCTATAACTAATAAAAATGTATTCCTTAATTTGAAAATTTTAGACAAACACTTGCCAATGCAAAAGTATGAACTTTACATTTTCATAAAAATGAAAACAAAATCAACTTTTTTCCATCATATTCATAACTACATTAACAAGTGAACAATGAATTAGAACATTTCTATGCTTGGCAATGTTGAAATATGCAAAGTTGTTTGAAAATATGTTATACTTAAAATCGTAAGAATTAATTATTTCCAAATTCAATGTGTTCACTATTTTTAAAAGCTTTGCTATGAAACATATATCGTATTTATATAACAATTATATATGATTAACGATTTTATATTCATTGGTTTGAATACGAAAATAATGTGAAGATGGTTTAAACTGATTCTAGTCAATTTAATTTGTCAATACTTTCATCGTTGCTTAGTACGTACCATCGTTGGCACAAGTATCTGACATTTTTCAAATAGAAAAATAAGAATAATCAAGTTATAAATGCTCATTTTTCGTTGTATATTTTATAATGTGGAAGTATACCATTGATTTTCACAAATGGAATTTACAACAAAAAATAATAATTAATAACTTCATTATTCTCATTTTTTTATTTAAAAAATATCATATACTTGTTCCACCGATGGTACATACTTTTGTAATGCATTAACAAAAGCTAAAATCCTTTTAAATTATATTAGAGATTTAAAATGTTACATAAAAAATGATTGAAAAAAATTATAAAAACAAAAAAATTATACAAAAAAATTGAGTATGTTGTTTTTGACATGCAATGATGACTAAAAACAAATTTTTGGAGAAATAAGAATATGTTGCCAGATTTATTTAAAAAAAGAATAATCTTCAACTATAAAATTATGCAAATATACAGTTTTGATTAACTTTGTTGAGTGTTGTAAAATATTAAAACATAAACAAACAAAACATGGACATTATGTTTCATTTGTAAAGTTCATCGAATATTTAGTATCTCCATATTTAAATAATTTTCTGCTAATGAAGACACTTTGAGAAATAGTTTTGTTTTCATTTTTAGCTTACCAGTCAAGGGCAAGGGAAAGCTATTATTATACAGAATGAACACTAAGCTGCAATGGAGCCAGTGGTGTTGCTACAGTAAAACAAAAAAAAACTATTGGTCGTTGGGGTACTATACTGACCCAAAGTTCGAACACATTTGTCACTAAAATTGTGTTTATTTACTTTTTAAACAAAATTCAAATACTAGCGATTCAAAACTCGTCAAATTTAAAATTAAACTGTTAACATAATCTTATGTTGCTATTTGCATTAGTTTTACACTAAATTCTAGTAAAACAATATATTTAAAAACAATATTGAAACCCACCGTTTTCTTAGAAGTTCAAACTATTCTCATATGTTCCATGTATTTTTGAACAAATCTCATATGTTCGTTGTATTTTCGAATAATTCATAAGACAACTTTCGAAAGTTCCAACATGACTTATATTGCCTGAGTATATGTTTAAATACTGTGCTTATGTTATATGACGAATTATATTAATACCTATTGAGAAATATTATTTTTGTTTGTATAAAATTAAAACACTTCCAAATCAGATAATCAGACACTACTGTAACATTATTAGCATTGAGTGTATGGGAACGAAATCCTCGTTTTCTAATGATTCAACATTTTATTTCTGGCTTTCGTACTTGTTCTTGTCTTTACCTATTTATTGTTGTGTATGAATCTTCTTTAATGCTCTAAGATTTTCCTTTTTTCTCAATTCTTCTCACTTTTCTGTCTGTTTCTTCTGAATATTTCAATCCTTACACTTCTATATATATTCTAGGGCAATGTTTGTTTCTTGAAAAGCGTTTGCATTAATCTTATTAACTATAAAAGACACTTATTTTAAAATAACACTTAAATGATGTTTTATTCCCTTCGGTGTTCGATAATTTATACATTTCATAAACATTCGAACAGATGTTCGAGCTTAAGTAAGAACTAAAACTGTTTTCTTAAAACTTCGAATACAAATTATTTGTTGTTTAGTGAATGTTTTTCTAGAAAATAAGTTGACCACGTAATATTTTACACTATACTTGATACATTAAGATGACACTGACTTAGTTCCAAAAGTTTGTGAGCAAATATAATCAATTTTAAAATTTTGAGTGTGCAACACATTTTTTTATAACTATATTTAAATCATTTATATTTAACTGTATGATTTATTTTTGTAGTTTCGGGTATTATAAGAGCTGGCACTAACTATGTATTCTCCTTTATGAAGTCTAAGTGTTTTATTTCAAAATAACTGTATTGTTCGAATTTTGTGATTGTTCGAACTTTGAGGCAGTACCCTACTTCACCAAAATAATTCAAATTAAAACTTTGGTAATTCAATGCTTGAAGATTTGTTAGCCTAGCCTTTGAGGAGATTGCTTAAACAAATCCAATGCTATAGAGTTCAACTTCATTGAAAAAACTTAAACCGAAAAACTTCAATTGAATGTGACCAGATAACGAAAATGTGAAACTCTTCCTTGGTGGGAAGTCGCACAATAATTAAGAATCTGGTAGAGTAAGATTTCGTTTTCAATTTAGTTAATTTTAATTCATAATCCCATAAACTCACCTAACTCAGGATGTTTAATCTGTTAGATATTTATGACATCATAAGCCATTTTATGGCCTGTGTGTGCCACCAAACTTTGATAACTAAAAACTACAATTCGAATGAAAATGTTGCAAAAACATTGCTTAAGTTTACTTTCTTTTTTAATATTCACATTTGCATTAGTGTTAATTTTTATTATTTTGAATATTTTTAATGTTAATTGTGTTCATCTTTCCTTCACTGTGAAACGCAGAGGCACAAGACGTCTGTTGTTGTTGACCCCACTCCATCCTCGACATCGAGGATGGAGCCCCCACGCCGGAGGATCCAGCCCCCATCTCAGCAGGTCTGACCATCGGGCCAGCAGTCCCAGCGCCCCCACCGGGTCTGTCCAGAGGGCCTCCGGGGCCAGGTTGGTCCGCACACGAGGGGATGTGAAAAGGTGTGCAGTGTTGTGTATGTCGTGTTGGCACAGTGGGCAGTTTGGTGTTGGGTGAGTGGCTGGATCTATTTTGTGTAGGTATTCTTGTAGTTGTGGGGATTTATTTGTTCTGAGCTGTGCCAGTGTCCTGCGCATGTTGTGTGGGAGTGATTGTTCATTGTTGTTTATGTCTGGTGCGGGTCTGTTGAGGACTTTGTTGTCCTGTCTGGCGTCTGTGTAGTTGGTGACTATATGTGTGTGTATGTCCTTCAGGTGTTTGGTGGTTTGGTATGTGCTCTTAGGAGATTGTCTATGTTTAATGTATAGTTGTTATTGTTATCGAATATTGTCTGTTTCATATGTCGGGGATTTGTCTGTTGTGTGAAGGGGTGTAGTGGGTGGTTTGGTTGTTGTAATTTTTGTCTTTGTTGTGAGTCGTGTAGTTTGAGGTGGGTTTTGATGGGGAGGGTTTTGGATTTTTTCTGTATGTGTTGTGTATTGGTGTCCAGTGTGCATCCCGTGGCTGTGCAGGATGCAGTGTTTTGTATGGTTTGTAGTGTGTTTATGTTTGTGGGTGATGCTATGGGTGACCATATAGTGTTGGCATATTCCAGTATAGGTCTAGTGATTGTTTTAAATGTGGTGAGTAGGGTCTTTTGTTTTCTCCCAGCATGTTTATTGTACTTTTTGTTTTTGTAGCTTTGGAGTGTTTGGGTCAAAGGTGAGGCCTAGTAATTTTGGTTATTTTACTGTTGGGAGTAGTGTTGTGCATGTGTAGTGTATTGCTGTATTTGGCCGGGGCCAGTGTGAAGAGGGGTGTGGTAGTCTTGTTTGCGTTTGGTGTTAGTTCGTTGTCTATTGTCCATTGATGTATCTGTTGTAGGCAGTGTAGTTTGTTGTTCGGTTGTTTGGGGGTTGATGTGCGAGAAGAGTATTGTTATGTCGTCTGCGTATGTTATTGTTTGTACGTTATGTGGTGGTTCTGGTAAGTCAGACGTGTAGATATTGAAAAGTGTTGGTGATAAGACTTCTCCTTGAGGTACTCCTGTCTTGATGTTTCTGTGGGTGGATTTGTGGTTGTTTAGCTGTGTGTATTGTTTCCGGCCTTGTATGTAGTTGGAGGTGAACTTGAGTATTGTTTGGAATGGTGGTGTGTAGTTCATCCAAGAGCTTGGACATGTCGAGGACTATTGCAATTATACGTGTGGGTGGACGTTTTCTGTTGAAGTCTTTTGTAATGTTTATGTTGTGCAGTGTTGTGGTTGTAGAATGTTGTTTTCAGAACTCGTGTTGGTGTGAACGGAGGTTGATGTTGTCTGTGAAATGTGGCAGTATGATTTTTTTAGTGTTTTTGCTATGGGGGATAGGAGTGATATGGTTCTGTATGATGTGCCTATGGTGGGGTCTTTGTTGGGTTTGAGTATTGGTATTGTTTTCGCTACTTTCAGATGTTTGGCTTTGTGTTGGTGTTAGTCTGTTGAATTTTCTCATTTAAGTTCATCTTTGACCAAAAACTGTTTGATAGTTTTTATAAGCTACTTCAACTTGCAAGCTCTTTTCCAGACCTAATCAAAAAACTTTCGGACCTATTTATAAAACTCTTTAAAATAAACTGATGAACTAAAAATAAACCTGAAAGGAAGCTCTATCAGGCATTATGTCCTGGTAGTGTTTAGCAATATTGCACTGAATATCCTTCCATATTTATTCGTATTTTACATTGCATATCCAACAATGTTTGTATTATGTTCAATTTTTAATATTTGATCGCTACCTACACTTTTTTTTGACAGTCCAACATCGCTGAAGAAGTGGATTGCAGCTGCCCCATATTGCTTTACGATCCGGCCACCCAAATCTGTGATTTTTTCTGGGAAGTGTGTAAAGAAAGAAGTGACTGTCATGAAGAATGCATAGCAATGGAGAAGGAAAATATAAGAACATGTCCAACTAACTAGAATTAATGATTAAGTATAAAATGTTGGAATAACGAATTGCTCTTTTACTCCAATCACCAAAATAATTTTTATCATTTTAAATGTAAATTCATTTTGTATGAAACCAAAATAAAAATTAAATTTTCAACAATGTTAAATTTAGTTAAAACATTTATGTCGTTTTGGTTTAGTTTTCCTTTAATTAAACACGTATATTTAAGCTTACTGCTGTAAATCATCACCTGTTAACCTTTTGAGCTTCGTCTGAAAGAGATACCAACATAAGTTGTATTTTCTGAGCCGAATATAAAACTTGAGAATTATGTAAGAATTCTGAGTACTAGGACATCGTATAAAACGGTTGCGTCCTCAAACTTGATATTGGTTAAAATTTTAATTGTTTTTTTCTTCATATTTTGTTTTTATTTATACATCAATGGATTGGAAATGAAGTACACATGAAAAGTATCTAAAATGATTTTTTCTCGCTTTGTAACACCATTTTTGATTTGATATTTTTAGAGAATTTTTTTTAAAGTTACTGAATGAATCATCGCGAGACATTTGAACCGTCCGGTTCGTACGTGGATTACTAGTTGTGATCTACAGTTAAGATTGATCCCACTACTGTTTCGTTATGCTGTTGGCAAAAACCCGGCGATGAATGTGCTGAACTTGCATCCATAGCTTGGGTCACTGAGACCAATTAAATGGAAGAAAACTACGGTCTCCTTATCTGTGTTGATGCATCCTATTTTAAGGCTGGTATTCCATTCAGCATGTACAGCACAACTTTGCGTTTTTGAGAAACTACCAGACCTATTCCTGGTAAGCATGACCAAAGACTGGATACCTACTTAGCTAATGGTTTACCAAAGGGTCCTTACCTAGTACATATTCCGCTAATTGCGAAGTACCAACTTGGGTAATAGGTGAACTAGTAGTAGTGCAGGATTTCAAAATATATTGAAGTCTATTTTTTATTTGTGTATGTCTTTATATTATTAATGTGAACTTCGTAATCTACAATTCTATTGAACAAGTGCTTACACTTGACATTCCATGTTAAATTATTCCATTTTTGTCGAACGTGCCAGAGGCGAAGTTCTAAGTTCTTACTATGTCATCGTCTTTGTCCCCGTCGCCGTAGTAGTTTTATCCTAACTATTTAATAATTGAAGTAAAGCATTCTAGTTTTTTGTTTGTTGACCTACAGCTATATTTTTCTCAAACATAGAAAGTGTCCAAGTGCTTTTAAACTTGTATTTCTAGAGATCGAGTTTTTATGATGAATGTTTATTTTAATCTTAGTTTCTTGTGTAAAAGTGTTCTTACTACACGCATATGGACAATGGTTTAACCAGGTGTGGTTATCAGGTGCTGATAACCACTATAGTGTTTGCTCTAGAGGTGCTAGTCATCTAATCCGATGGTATGCGATTACTGGGTACTCAAATATCTATTCTTAAATCATTTGTCTTATGAAATAAAAATCTGCTGAATACCTTATGGGTGCAGTGCCGGGCTTTAGCCTACTGTAAATATTAAATAGTGGTGACTAAGGAACTCTTGAATAAGAAGAGTATCCTTTTATGGGAACTTGGTTGGGAAACCGATCTTCCTGGTGACATCAATCCTACAGACGTCACCAGTAAAAAATTTTTTTAGCCGAATGCTACTCCAAACTTAATAGATTTGGGGGAAAGAATCCTCATTATAGAGATCTCTTTATAAATTTAATATAAATCTCGCCTAAATGAATTTTATTTTAATTTGTTAACAAATATTTACAATTAACAATTTTCCTTTCTTTAACTAAGTTTATAAAATCCATAGATCTTATTTGAATGAAACTAACTATAACTTGATTGCCCGTTTATTAATATATTAACTATAGCTTGGTTAGCTAAAAAAAAGTTGAATAAAATTAAGTGAAACGTCTACAATAACCTTCAATTACGCACAATTGAAAAACTATATTTGTATAAAACTAACTATATTGTGTGAAACTATTTGAAACCCAAAAGTTGTGCACAATGAGTTACATGTTCCCCAGTGTGTAAGACTTAAATTTGGTCAAACAATGCATTTGAATTCAAAGACCAAACTGGTAGAAAATGTAATAGAATTTTTTCAGAGGTATTACAATTTATGCAATTGAACATGAAGTTATTGTTTTACAATAAAAAGACAATTGCATTATGTCAGTGTAACATTTGTAGTATAGTGGAATAGAAGATTATCGAACAACTTATGGTTTCTGACTTTTTGATTTAAATTTACTTTTAATGGGTCGACGAATATGATTAGCATAACAATGGTTACGGTCGGATGCAAATGCCAAAATTTGCATCCAAAACTGTAAATTTCTAGACTTGCATCCCGTTTTGTAACCATGAATCGTTTACTGTGGAAGTTATATCAGGTTTGTACAAACAAATATTTCTTCAATTTTCTTGACACCCCAAGAATTTTTTATAAATTGGTGGCAATCATCGGGGATAGTTCTGTAATCAGAAAAATTCGGTAAAAATATAAACTCACGACACTCTTGTACTTGTCAGTAATTTGTCGCTAAATTATTTAGTAACTAATTATTTT
>JARUHE010324874.1:0-11206 GCA_031471125.1 Archaeomysis grebnitzkii | reverse complement strand
TGAAATCGCAGATTACAGATCAAAAGAAGGGCGCTTTTCTAAACCTTTTATATGGACTTCTTTGAAGCATACGTCTCCCGTTAGTTGGTGGAAAGGAATCTGTTGTTCTTGTGCCCCTATATTATCAAATATAGCAAGCAAAATTTTAAAACTACCACCAACAAGTGCAGCAGTTGAGCGGTCATTCAGTAGACAATCCTGGATTCACAATGAAAAAAGAAATCGTTTAACAAATGATCGGGCTGCAAAGTTAGTTTTTATCTCACACAACTTAGAGCTAACCATTGCTCGAGATAAAACTGATATATCAAAATGTCCAACCAAAGAAATTTGTCTTTTACCAAATGATGGTTCAGAATCAGATTGCTCCATAGAGGATTCTTGCTCAATTGATGATTCTTGTTCAATAGGCGATTCTTGTTCAATAGGCGATTCTTGCTCAATAGGCGATTCTTGCTCGATAGGAGATTGTATTCAACAAGAAATAGAGGAAGATAATGATCCTACTGCTTCCCATGATCCCATCATATCACTTGAGTAGCATAATAATATAATAAGGAATTCAAAATGATACATAACCAAACCTGTGTAGTTTTAATTAAGTATTCTTTTCTGTATAACTAAGTTTGAAATAAATCTTAGGTTCATTTTTTATTATTTTATTAATCCCAAGATATTTTTAAGATAAATTAATAGAAGGGTTAATAATTAAATTGATATAAACCTTAAATATACAATAAAATCTGTTTAATTAATGTGAAGTAACAAGTTTAAACCAAAAAAATGGGATATTAAAAAAAACAAAAAAAAAAACAAAAAAAACACAAACAACCGTGTTTTTTTTGCAAAAAAAAACACCGATCAAAAAAAACTTTTTTTTTGCAACACTAGTTATGAGAGGTAATCTGAAGATTGTTTAAACATATAAACATAAAACAAATAAAATTTAAGAATATCAAAAACCATAACAGCTTAAATCTAATAAAATGTAAATGTATAAAACAGCAATAAACACTTAAATCTAAGAAGATCGTCAGCAGCAGACTTATCCTTAGCACATCTATACCCCAAGACTCCCCCGTAAGCTTTTTCATTTGAGTTTGGTTGCAATATCTTCTACGGCATATTAGACCAAGTAAATTTAATGTTTTGTTAACATTAACAACCGATATGAGAGTATAGTGATGCAATTTTAAGAAGAAATTATTCAAATGTAATCGTCTATGGTGAAAATGTGAACCTTTTGCTTTATTTGTTCCTGGAATACAAATGAAATATTTAGTCGAAGTTAGACTCAGCTCTTTAGTTTGTTGCATATAAACTGAATTTTTACATGAATTCACCGTTTCATGCTGAACATTTTCTGTTTTAATTTTTTCACGTTTATTTTTTGTTTTTATTTAATTTATGTTCATATCACTCAGGTCTCTTTATTATTTGTTTCATCAAAAATTAAAACAAATGAATATTTTGTTTAAAAACCTATACTTCATATTATACTAGTTTTATATTCATAAAAATGAAACACATTTAATTTATTATTTACAAATAAATTAAAGAACAATTTCAGTACTGCTATTATAGGTCCCTAAAGAAATTAAGGACACGACATTTTTTCTATTTTATTTATTCTAATATTGTAAAAATGTTACAAAACAAAGTTTTACACCAACCTCTAACGCACGTACTATTGATTATATAGAAACCATTGAAACAAAACATTCTTCCTATTTCCCTCGTTTTTTTATTTAGTTTCTCTGGATCCCACAAAATCAGCAGATGCTGTTCAGTACCATTGGGTTTATAGTTGGCATCTTCCACTGCTCAACTGAAGTGTTGGTGGGACTCCCAAGTATATTCCATAACAACTGATTTATCCTAAATTTGGTATTAGCATACCATAACAACTAAAGTGCCTTAAATTGAGTAATACCATAATAACTATATTTAATCTAAATTTAGTATCATTATAATAATTAAAGTATCTTAAATTTATTCTTTCCATAACAACTAAACTACGTTAAACTTAGTGTTGCCATAACAACAAAATTACGTTAAACTTATTGTTGCCATAACAACTAAATTACGTTAAACTTAGTGTTGCCATAATAACTAAATTACCTTAAACTTAGTGTTGCCATAACAACAAACTTACGTTAAGCTTAGTGCTGCCATAACAACAAAATTACGTTAAAATTAGTGTTGCCATAACAACAAAATTACGTTAAACTTAGTGTTGCCATAATAACTAAATTACGTTAAACTTAGTGTTGCCATAATAACAAAATTACGTTAAACTTAGTGTTGCCATAATAACTAAATTACGTTAAACTTACTGCTGCCATAATAACTAAATTACGTTAAACTTAGTGTTGCCATAACAACAAAATTATGTTAAGCTTAGTGCTGCCATAACAACAAAATTACGTTAAACTTAGTGTTGCCATAACAACAAAATTACGTTAAACTTAGTGTTGCCATAATAACAAAATTACGTTAAACTTAGTGTTGCCAAAACAACTAAATTACGTTAAACTTAGTGTTGCCATAACAACAAAATTACGTTAAGCTTAGTGCTGCCATAATAACTAAATTACGTTAAACTTAGTGTTGCCATAACAACAAAATTACGTTATACTTAGTGTTGCCATAACAACTAAATTACGTTAAACGTAGTGTTGCCATATAAACTAAATTACGTTAGATTTAATATTGAATACAACCCTTTTACAAGTAATACCTTTCTCCCTTGTCGCTGTTTCAAGTCAGCAGCACATAGAGAGCAATGAAATATTAAGTTAAAGCTGGCTTTATTGGGAATATAAATAATAAGTTTCCCATTTTTTTAATAACTTGAATACATAAAGAAATATGTTCGCCTTCATAAAGGGAATATAAATTTAAAAAACAGCTTTTTGAATACATTTTTTAAGATATAAATTCTTGCACTTTTCAACTTTTATTAAATAAATTTAAAGTTAAAATATACTTTACCTTTCAACAGATTCAATAAGTTAATGAATATTTTGATTGTAAGTTTGTAAAATATTTTAAATACTGTTAAATCCAGCAGGTTATATAATAAATTTAAGCAAACAAATGTTTTATAAATTAAAAACAATGAAAAGAAAAAATATATAAGGATAAATTCAAGATAAAAAAGTATTTGACAGTCTCCAAAGGGTATTATTTCCCGTACAAAAATGTTTTTTTTTATCAGGTATCGACACATTACTAAACAACTAAGAAATTATAACTTTTTTTATTTCTAAAATAAATATAAGGAATAATTCCTTTGGGAGACTGTATAATCCTATACAATTTTCTAAGAACTTACATAAAATTATAAAAACAAAATTTTAATCGTACGCTCTAAGACACATTTCACCTAAAACTTTAAGGATGATAACAATTAACATTATTTTAATTACATTATTTAATTATTAATTATTTAATTATTTAACTACATTATTTTACTCGTAGCACTTTCATTGTATAGTGAATAGAGCTGATGGTCGAGTGGATAAAACGCTAGTCTGTAGATGAATTCTGTATAAGCGTCGGGTCGAGTCCATTCTAAGCTGCTGATATTATTATTTCTTGTCATTATTTGTTTTGTTATTTAAGTAGTATTTTGTTGTTTTAATTACGTAATGTTACATTTCCTGATGAAATAAAACAAAAACTTGAAAACAAATCAGTCTATGAATGTTTGTATTATTTTGAAATTTTGTAAAACTATTGCACATGCATTTAATTAATTGGCTCTGATGTATGTTCCTATTGTTGCGTCTTTTTATTCCATTACTAATCTTTATATCTTATTTATACTCCATTCTGTAGGTAAACACTAATATTGCTACGGAGTATCAATTCAACGTGTCTGGTATCCTTTTACTTATATATGCAATTACAGTTTCAATCTTTTATTGGTTTAGTGTGATATCGAAATATAATGCGATTATGATCCAATAAAATGTTCTTAATAAAAGCTCATCTCCACACACCCATATCACTTTCTAAAACATGTCAAACACGACTCCCACATTATTAACAACATCCCTCCACCTCAACCATCCCAACAAATCAGCATTCCCAAAAATATCCAAAACTACAATACAAAGAAAATAAACCCTTGTAGAAAACAGAACATAGTCAATTAATATAACCAAGAAACACTTAACTAGATGCGAACACCATCGAAGTCTGTAACTTGACAACGTGCTCTATTTTCTCAGCAGAGGAATCTGTATTCAAGCACCTCCCTTTTGGATCTCTGTAGCCATCCGATTAAAATGGTGAGCATAATTAAACAACCCGCCATTAGTTATTTGGTGTATTATTTATAGAACGCTCTCATAACTTTTTATTTAGTTTAATTTTTTTTTTAATTTTGTTTAGTCTATTACAGTACTGTAGTATACTTTCTTTTATTATAATCCACGTATACAATTATTGTAAAAGTATACCACTCATGGAACCACTGCACTCTAAGGTATTTTTTAAAAGGCAGGTTACCGTCGTTGCTATAGTAAAGACATAACACTAAACATTCATACTGAACATTTTAAAAAATGTATCCATTTGCACACAGTACATTTTCTAATATTCAATTAACCGGCATACTGTGTTATCAAGCGACATAAGTAAGTTGTCTATTACATGAATAAACTAACATAATATTAAAATAAATAATTATGATAATGTGGAACTCCAACTTCTAAAGGTAAACCATTCATTATTTTTCACAAAAAAAGGTTACATGAGCTCATTAATTTATATTAACTATTTCTTGTTTTATAAGTTTTATACTAATTTGAAATATAAATAGGAACACGATATATTGAAATGCATAATTTATTCTAGTTTATTCAATTTTTATTTAATTTGTACAAACTTGAAAAAAAATTATATATGTTGCATAATATTTATGATCTTGGAAAAAAGTGCTTCTGAGTAAAATGGAAGAATGCAGTTTTTTTTGAAGCGATGTTTTGTGCTTGGATGTGGGTTGCTTTATTTTTCGTTTACAACCTCTGTGGCTTACCCGTTAATCCCTGAATAGTTATTACTGTAAGGGTTAAACTACTTCAAGCCTTGCATCCCAGTCGGGAATTACCATCGAGTTTTCCCCCTGTTTTGATATTAATTAGACATTTAGTGTTGTGTTAGTGCTGTTTTTGATCTCCGACTTGATAATGAAAATTTTTAGAGTAGTTTTTCATCTCGAAATATCGCTCAATAAACATCTAAATTTATCATGATATTTTTTGATACTGTTATCTGTCAAAACTCGACGCTGAAATAAACAGAGTAGTTTTTGTACTTTTGAATCGAGTTAATTAGCAAATAAACAGTTAGATAAATTTAGTGTCGTAAGTTTTTCCAGTTCTGGACAATTTTATCTTAAAATATATTTAAATGGTACTAACAAAGCATTCAAAATGTTTAAATGGACTATGCATCGACTCTAAAGTATCTCGTTTTACAGTTGATACGACAATAATTTCCGACATTTTAAATGAATACACCTTTTCAGGCTTAGAAATATTATTACACTGAAAATGAATTCCATTCGATAATGTGACAGAAAAAGATTTGAGATGGTTAATTCCTAAACCTTTATGAGGATACACTTTTTCTTTCTTGAAAAGAAAGTTTGGACACATTGTAAATTTTATTTATTGAAATAATAAAGTAATTTATTTACATAAATGATTTAATAAGTTTTGAGGAATGTTGTTATCATTATCACACTGGAATATTCTTGTAGAATTTAGATAGACAAGTTTCAAACGAAATAATGTAGTTTGTCATTTGATCAAATGGCTATTCCTTCAAGGGGTTTCAAATAAATTAATTGTTTTAAAGGGTCCAAATATTTTTTTCAAAACAACAACAACAAGAAACATATATACTAATTATACAAGTACGAGGGAATTCGTAAACAAACTAAGGCTGTGTTATTAAAACAACAACATTAATATATAAAAAAAATATGTGCAATAAAAATTACGAAAATCTATGAAGTGGTGTCTAACCAATGTATTGTAAAGCTATTATTTCAATAAATATTCATTTTACAAAAAAATACACTGAAAAATATTGTTCAGAAATATATATATAAAACCATTCCTGTTCAATAGAAAAAATATAATATATAATCTAAAAAAAATCAACAAACTGTGACTAACCGAGATTTGAAAACCTATTATTTCAATAATTATTTATTTTACAAAAAAACTATTCGCGGCAATGTTATTCAGAAATATATATAAAGCCATTCATGTTCAATTAAAAAATCTGCAAAAGAAAAATTAAAAAGAAATATTTTTCATAATTCTACTGAGTTGTGCCTATTGTTTTAATAAATATTCATTTTACAAAAAAATAAGTATGAGGAAAATCGTGAACGAATTAAACCTGTGACCGAGGTAAAGTTATGAATATAACAAAATTACTATAATATATATAAAATACAAAAAAAATCATATTTCTACCAAGCGATAGCTAACCAAGATTTTAAAATATATTATTTCAGTAAATATGCCTTTTCCAAAAATTTATTCCGGACAATTTTGTTCAGAACTATATATAAAGCTATTCCTGTTCATTAAAAATATCTGTAAAACGAAAATTAAAAAAAATATATTTTTTTTAATAATTCTACGAAGTTGTGGTTAACTAAAACTTAAAAACCTACTATTTCAATATACAGTCTATTCAATTTACAAAAAAAATTATTCAGGACAATATTGTTTGGATTTATATATAAAGCCATTCCTGTTCAATAAAAATAGATGTAAAACAAAAATAATTTTTTTCTTCATAATTCTACTAACATGTGCTACTAACTGTGACCGAGTAAAGGTTATGAATATAACAAAATGACTATAATATATATAAAATACAAAAATATATTTTTTTCATAATTCTACCAAGTGGTAGCTGACCAAGATTTAAAAACCTATTATTTCAATAAATATTCGTTTCACAAAAAAATATTCTGGACAATATTGTTCAGATATATATGACGCGTTCGGCGCCAGAAGGCTCAATTCGACAAAACTTTAAAAAATGAAGTTATTGTCAGGAAGGGGTCTTCATACACTTATTATTACACACCCAAAATATTATAATCGAACTCAGCCTCCTTCTTTCGAAATTCATCTTCAAAGTAAGCCAATCAAAAGCTCAATACAAGGTTCCAATTATACATTACCATTTTGTGAATGTTTTATAATATCATCTTTTTAATTTCAGATTATAGCATTACATTATAAACATGATTTAAGTTTAAATATAATCTACATAGCCCTTAATGATGAGTGGTAGAAAACAAGTCTCTTATAAAAAATAGAGACGGAGAATATTGAAATAGATGTCGCCTCAGTTGATGAAACAGATGAAGTAATGGAGTATACATCCTAATATATGATTTTTAAACGAAAATCTAAATAACTATTATAAATAAAAATGTAATTACAGATTGTAAATACATATGTAAATATATTATATATAAAAATTTTGTGTCAATATCGTAAAATCAATGAAACGTTCAAGAGACTTTCAAACAATTTTCCTGTAAATTTTAACCAATGTCGAATTGAGCTTTCTGGCGCCGAACGCGTCATATATAAATTCATTCCTGTTCAAAAAAATATATTTGTAAAACAAGAATTAAAAACAAAATTAAAAAAAAAAGTAAAACGTTTTTTTTTTCATAATTTCAATAAGTTGTGATTAATGAACATTTAAAAACCTATTTTTAAATACATATTCATTTTACAAAAAAAATGATTCTGGCCAATATTGTTCAGACTTATATATTGTATAAAACCATTCCTGTTCAATAAAAATATCTATAAACCAAAAATTGATTTTTTTTTTCATAATTCTACTAAGCTAGTTCTGGTTAACCAAGATTTACACAAACAAAATCCATTTCCAAATCCGCATCCGCTTCCGCATCCACCTCCGCATTCGCATCTGCTTCCGCACACAGCCTAGAATTATTTGGGAAAATATTGCTCAGATATAAATAAATTCGTGGATGTGCAGCATGACCAATAAAAAACTTTGTAAGATAAAAGTTTAAAACAAATATTTTTCTCAAAAATGTACTAAGCACTAAAAAAATTTGCCTCTGCCACCTCACAAATCAATAGTAGTCAATAGAGGCTGTCTTTTACAGCCAAATAATCAACATATGTATTTAGTATTGTATTGGCAAAGATCTGCAAACACCAAGTGTTGTTGCTGATTTAAAAAAAGATTATTTAATGACAGCTTTTAGATAAAATGTTATTAGTATTTTCTGGGATAAGGCGAATTGATATTTGAGATACAGCATCCGTCTTAGATAGATCAGAATACATTTTGAAAGGGAAAATTTGATTTTGATTTTGACGTAACTGGTGACATGACAGTATAATTTGTTCTTTTCTCAGCTGTTAGATCTGCCATCCGTTTGTTGTCGGCTTCACACTTTTTGGCCACGCCACCTGCTGCGACAAAAACCAAGGGTGTGAAAGTCATTTTTCGATGCTGAGAATGTGGTCGTTAGATGTCATTTTTTTTGCAGTTTGTATACCTGATGAAGTTTTTTTTTATATAAAACTATGAACATTGGGTGAAAAATACGGAACCAATGAAAGATCTTTCGTAGGAGCTCTACCGACACACGGCTTGGACGTCTAAACTGTTTCTTCTCCGCTGTTGGTCCCTTAATGTGATGCATCTCGTGTTGGTATTGAAATTAAAACTGTTTGGTTTGAATGTGAACTAAAGCTTAACAAGTATTCATCTGTGGTTGAACATTATTATGTGGTTGATAGCTTATTTTGGTAGAATAATTACTCATATAAAATAATATACAAATAAAAAACGAAAAACAATTCTTTAAAAACAAAATCTGGATACAAAATTTGTTCTAGACATAAATATGAAAAATGAAGAGAAATGATTAGCTTTTGTATTGAGGTGAGGTAATACAAATCCTCATAAAAATTGATGACCCCATAAAGCGAAACTTTGTTCTTTATCAAATTTGAAATAAATAAAATAATAAAAACAAATGATTTTCCTTATGAAGGCCTTGAAGTGATAAAACTGCCAACCAATGATAGAATGGCTTGGCATTATGAAATTAATTTCTAAAACATCAAAACTGTGATAGCTTTTATATTTCCTTATAATTGTTGTTTAATGGCTCAGCTTCAATTTCTTTTAAGTGCTATGCTTGCGAATAACATAAGGGATATTTTTTCATTTATTAATTTATTTTTTTAAGTTATGAAAACATAAAAAAAATCTAGTTTTGAAAGATAAAAATGTATTGATATTAAATATCGGTTAACGATCAATGTCTTTCAACATTTCGCCAAAAACTTTCCTCAGAAAAAACAAGCATTGGGTTAAGATGGATCAACCATTGCTTTGTTTTTTGTTTTTCAGTTTAAAACTGCAATTAAACTGGGAAATTTAAAAATATAGCTATAATAATTCTTTGAATTTTATAGTAGACTACACTTATCTTTCTACTGAAGAAAGCAATGATTATTATTATTATTATTTTTACTATTATCATTATTATAACAAGACTTATACCAATAATTATAACAGCAATAGCAACAATAATAGTAATAGCAACGCTAATAATAATAATAATAAAAATAACAAAAATAATGATAACAATATGCTTAAAGTTTCAGTTTTTGGGCCTTAATTTTATCTTATCGTTCACAATTGTAAATTAATTTAACTGAATAAGTAATATTTAGAATAAACTTTCAAAAAAAATAATAATTTAAAGAGACTTTAAAATAATATTTTGAAGGAATGCTTAAATATTTTTAATTAAGAGGATAAATAAATATTGGGATAATTACTTTGATTAAATAAAATAAGATTTTAATTAAAAAAAAACTTTATTGTTAAACAAAAAATACCGAAGGTGAAAGTTGGTTGTAAAGTTTTCTTTACTTCTTTTGTAACAAATTTTCTAAGAACTTGGAGTGTAGAAATCTATATCTTACTTTGAACTTTCAAGATGTAGAACCATGTTCACACTTTTAAATATACAGTGTATGTATGTATGTATGTGTGTGTATATGTGTGTATGTGTGTGTGTGTGCGTGTGTGCGTGTGTTTGTGTGCGTGTGTGCGCGCGCGTGTGTGCGTGTGCATGTGTATGTTTATATGTGTATATGTGTGTGTGCGTATGTGTGTATGTGTGTATATGTGTGTATCTATTTGTGTGTGTGTATGTGTGTGTGTGTGTGTGTGTGTGTGTGTGTG
Organism: Archaeomysis grebnitzkii; assembly: GCA_031471125.1. Lineage (NCBI taxonomy): Eukaryota > Metazoa > Arthropoda > Malacostraca > Mysida > Mysidae > Archaeomysis > Archaeomysis grebnitzkii. The sequence goes on along the minus strand of JARUHE010324874.1, from coordinate 907 downwards.
TGTAAATGTATGCGTATATCTGTGTGTGTATGTGTGTGTGTCTGTTTTATGTGTGTTGTGTGTGTGTGTATGTGCTAGCGTGCGCGTGCGTGTGTATGTCTGTTCTTATGTGTGTGTGTGTGTGTATGTGTTTGTGTGTGTTGTGTGTGTGTGTGCGTATGTGTGTATGTGTGTGTGTGTATATGTATGTGTACGTGTGTGTATGTATGTATGTGTCTGTGTGTGTGTGTAGGTGTGTGTGTGTGTGTGTGTGTGTGTTTGTATGCATATGTATGTATATGTATATACATATATAATAAATATAATAAATACAATCGTCTTATATATGTTATATACATCTTTTTAAACTGGTATTTTCCCTTCGAAACTAAAAATAACAAAAGTTAGTCCAATTTATAAAAAAGGTGATAAATCTCAAATAACTAATTATCGTCCAATCTCTGTCCTGCCTATCTTTAGTAAAATTTTAGAAAAAATAGCAAACATTAGGTTGATAGAACAGTTAGAAAGTAACCAAGACATAACAGACTCTCAGCATCGTTTTAGAATGGGTAGATCTACAACTTCTGCATTGTTATCACTGAATGACAATATCCTGCAGTCCTTTGACCGGGGTGAATATGTTCTGAGTATTTTCTTGGATTTCAAAAAAACATTCGAAACCGTTAATCATGATATTTTGCTGCATAAGTTACATCATATTGGAATAAATAATGATTCTTTCAAATGGTTTGTGAGCTATCTGAAGGCTCGCAAACAATATGTATGTTACAATAAATATTCTTCTACGAACATTAATTTACAGTGCTCTGTCCCACAGGGCTCAATACTGTCCCCACAGTTATTTGCTATATATATCAATGATTTAGTCAATGCATTGTTAAACTTTAAACTTCTTCTTTTTGCA
>JARUHE010324863.1:0-11207 GCA_031471125.1 Archaeomysis grebnitzkii | reverse complement strand
AAAAGGTAAAAACATACAAACAGATACAAAAAGGTAAAAACATACAAACAGATACAAAAAGGTAAAAACATACAAACAGATACAAAAAGGTAAAAACATACAAACTGATAAAAAAAACATACAAAAAGTTAACAGATAAAAACATACAAAAATATAAAAAGATACAAACATACAAAGAGATAAAAAAAACATACAATAAGATAAAAATATACAAAAAAATAAAAACAAAAACATACAAAAAATAACAAGAACAAATTAACATAAACAATGTAAAATTAAAAACGCTGAAATTTTCAAATGAAAATGTCTTTTTGACAAAAAATATTATTTCATTTATTCATTAAAAAATATTTTAAAAAAAAGGAAAAAATATGGAAGGTAGAAAAGGTTTTAAATATTGAAAGGTTATAAATAAATTTGTTGCCAACGAACAACTGGGAGAAATTTCAAGGGGGTGTGGGTGGGAGAGGGAGGGAGAGAAAGAGAGAGAGAAAGAGAGAAAGAGAGACAGAGAGAGAGAGAGAGAGAAAGAGAGAGAGAGAGAGAAAGAGAGAGAAGGAAAGAGAGCGAAGGAAAGAGAGAGAAATCGAGGGAGAGAGAGAGAGAGAGATAGGTGAGAGTGATAGAAAATAATTCTCCTAAGTCTTCACAAACGATTATAATTTAAAGTTAAAACACAAAAGGATTTTTTTTTATAATTCTCAATATTAAAAGATACAAAATTGAAAGCCTTCCAAGTGTACGAATATAATTATGATCGACAATAGCACAAGTGAGGTAAGCCCTGTTATTTGAATATGGATTACCTCACTTGTGTTGTTGCGAACAATCAACCAATTTTTTTTCTAAAACAGTGTGACAAAAACTAAGATTTCATTTTATTCGTTTCTGTCAGACGTTCGAACACAAATGTAAATTTATCAAAAATTTAGTTGAAAAAATAATCAAAGCAATCGTGTCTCCCTTTAATGTAATATAATAATACAATATAATGTTAACAAAATACAATAATACAATATAACAATATAAAAATAATACAATACAATATTATAAAAATATTACAATATAAAAATAATACAATACAATAATATTATAATACAACAAGAATAAAATACAAGAAATTGAATCAACTTTTGTATAAGAATAACTGCATCAGAGGTTCAAGTCCTGAAAACTCTACTAGAAATTCTGGTATTTTTCTGTACAATAGGAAGAGATAAAAGTACTAAAATTACTCGTATATTTGTCATTGGTTGAAGTCTGTCAACAAGAAAGTTGAGCCACAATATTATTAATTACTTTTATTATTATTATTATTATTAATAATATTATTAATATTATTATTAATATTATTATTAATATTATTATTAATATTATTATTAATATTATTATTATTATTACTATTAATATCATTAACATTATTATTATTATTATTATTAATATTATGCAGCTTAATATTTTTTACACATTTTATAAATGTTATTATGAGCCATGTGGATAGAAATGTGAATTATACTTTTTAAAGCATATCCTGTATAGGCTAAATTTTTTTACATGTACGCGGTACATAGTTAAGGTACAGTTGTCGTTCGTGGTTTGAAATTTAAGTTAGATGTAGTGATAATGCAATATATTTGTGGAACATCACCTGCATGTCAATTTCAAAGACAAATATGTGTTTAGTGACAAAACTAACTTCCGGGTATAGAGTTGTTCAATTTTACCTTTTCTAGACAACTCGATTGTTGCTAACCTTTAACGCCTGAATTATTATTACCCTACGGTCTACAGTACAATTATATTTCCGTTGAATATAACCCTACAACCCTCACTGTTTTGTCCCTACAGGCGTTCAAGGGTTAAACATTGCATTGAAAATAACCCTACAACCGTCACTGTTTTATCTCTACAGGCGTTAAAGGGTTAAACATTGCATTGAAAATAACCCTACAACCGCCACTGTGTTATCCCTACAGGCGTTAAAGGGTTAAACATTGCATTGAAAATAACCCTACAACCGCCACTGTTTTATCCCTACAGGCGTTAAAGGGTTAAATCAATAATCCCTACCTTTGAGTTTTCTTTTTCTGGCAAACCGATCTCTTACCTCGAAATAATTGTCCTCGTTCACACTGAAGCAAAATGGCGCGCATGTTGTAAACACCTCAACCGTTTTTGGTAACACCGGTGATACATAAATCTAATAGCTTACTCCATCTTATGTTACACCAGTGATACAAATTAAGTTGGTTACATTTTAATTATTCCATACAGATAACTAGTTACCTGTATAATGTATCAAAAACATAACTAACTTAATTTGTATCACTGGTTTAACATAAGATGGAGTAAGCTATTAGATTTATGTATCATCGGTGTTAAAAAAACGATTATAGTGTTAAGAGTGGCGATCAATTATTTAGTGTCTAAGGTTCAATGTCTATGTAAAAAAAATATTTTGATTTTAAATCATGTACACAAAAACTAGCGAAGGCCTTCAACTTTCAGATCGTTGACATTTTGTCACTACAATAAAGTTGTCAGAAGAGTCACTACAATAAATTTGTCAGAAGGGTCACTACAATAAATTTGTCAGAAGGGTCACTACAATAAAGTTGTCAGAACTGTCACTACAATAAAGTTGTCAGAACTGTCACTACAATAAAGTTGTCAGAACGGTCACTACAATAAAGTTTTCAGAACTAACACTACAACAAAATTGTCAGAACTGTCACTACAATAAAGTTGTCAGAACTGTCACTACAAATTACCCAAAAGGCTTTCGACCACAACTAAAAAGCCGGTCAGTATGTGGCAGTTCTTGGTTCGAAATTTCGTTTCACACAGCAACAAAGTAGAAAATATATTGAGTTTTTTAATGTTACAATGGTGATACTTAATGGCAAGACAATGGTGATAATATGTGATGGTAATAACAAGTAATGCTAAAACGATGATGATGTACAATGGTAAAGTAATGATGGTAATAACAAGTAATGGTATTTTTGATGATGATAATAATAATATACAATGGTAAAGTAACGATGATGATAATATTTGCTGAAAAATGCTACCCATACAAATTAAAACACAGGTTTGCAAACACATTGCAATAAACCTTTGGACAAACATTGCAGATTATTTCTTCACTGAATCACGTTGCAACGATTCTCAAACCATTTCATTGAACCTAGGAGTCACTGCCAACTTTTACCATGGCCTAATGATCGAAATTTTACCATGGACAAAATATCCAACTTTCACCATGGCCTAATGATCGAAATTTTACCATGGACAAAATATCCAACTTTCACCATGGCCTAATAATCCAACTTTTACCATGGACAAAACATCGAACCAACAAACGAACGGCCAGACAACATAAAAGGAACAGTGCAGAAAGATGCAACGAATTATGTCAACGGTAGGCAAAGGAGAACCTTTTGCAATTAACTGCAATTGACATCGCCAGGGTTGGTGTAGGTCGGGGTGTGTGTGTGTGTGTGTGTGTGTGTGTGTGTGTGTGCGCGCGCGATAACTCATCCGCTTTCCGCCGAGTTAATCCGCAAGTCTAATCCAATCCAGACTGAAAAGATCGAATTAATTAGCCACGAGTCCCAGAATAAACGTAGGTTAGAAAACTAATGAAAAGTTTGTCCAAGGTCTGGGACAAACAATGGGGGGTGCGTGTTGACTCCGCCCCCTAAGTGGGCGGAGCTTGTGATGTGACGTCACATAGTCACGTTGCAATCCGTGTGCTTGGGTTGTTGGCGAGGACACGTTTCGAGCAACGCGTTAACTGTAATACATTCATTTTCAACTTTTTCATTTATTTATTCTAAGTTTTTTTTTACTATTCTAAAAATCGAAACGACTTGCATGACACTGACATGCAAAACGAATTAGTTTGTGTTTATAAAAGGCATTGATTGGGTCCAAAGCTAGAAAAGAAACAACCAAACTGGCAGGTGAATGTAGGTGGTGTAGCTGAATAATAGACATCAACACATCAAATCTATTCGGCAAAATTACACTATTTATATCCAGAAAATGTTACAGTTGTACATATGTTTGTATGATACAGTTGTACATATGTTTGTATGTTTCAAGTAGACACCATGAACAATAACGACAATGAAATAAAACTTCAATTAATATTTAAGCAGGCCAGCCTGTTTTAAATTTATTTTTAATTCAACTCGATTGTTTTTTACATAAAAAAAATGATTTGACAAATTTGTTTTTATTTGAAGGCAAATAAAATTTGATGCAACACAAATATTCTTTAAATGGTCGGCCATAAAACAAACTTCCACCCACGGCAGTCATGGTGGTATTTGCAACATGCATGTGTTTGCAACATGCATGTGTTTGCAACATGCATGTGTTTGCAACATGTATGTGTTTGCAACATGCATGGTATTTGCAACATGCATGGTATTTGCAACATGAATTGGGTTTGCAAAATGCATGTATTTTCAACATGCATGCTGTTGTCAACATGAATTGGGTTCTCAACATGAATTGGATTTTCAACATGAATTGGATTTTCAACATGAATTGGGTTTGCAACATGAATTGGGTTTGCAACATGCATTATGTTTGCAACATGCATTATATTTGAAACATGCATTATGTCTGCAACATGCATTATATTTGAAACATGCATTATGTCTGCAACATGCATGGTATTTAAAACATCGTTTACCCTATGTAACATGCATGGGTTTGCAACATGTATGTATTTGCAACATGTATGGTGTTTACAACATGCATTATGTTTGCAACATGCATCATGTTTGCAACATGCATCATGTTTGCAACATGCATTATGTTTGCAACATGCATTATGTTTGCAACATGCATTACATTTGCAACATGCATTACATTTGCAACATGCATTATGTTTGCAACATGCATTATGTTTTTATTTATTATTAAATGTTCAACATTTAGTAAACATTAACGTGAAATGTTATTTCGTGTAGCTCAAAGAGCCAGTTCTGAGTGAGAGTAAAAGTTGTGGAACATCTTCACATGTGGTTCGACAATAGCACAAGTGAGGTAACCCACATTTAAATAACAGAGCTTACATCAGTTGTGCTATTGTGATAGATGAGAAACTAACCGAATGCTTCAAGACAAGGAAATAGGATATGTTCATGGAACTACATTGGAGGCATCCGACTAGCCGTACATTTAATGGAGAATAAATGATCTGATCTAATAATCTATTAACATTGGTTCATCATTTATGCACATACTCTAATTGTAACAATCTTAAAAACACATATCCGTGTGCGTGCACAAGTGTATATATATATATATATATATATATGTATGTATGTATATATATATATATATGTATGTATGTATATGTTCATACATGTGCGTATGTATGTATGTGAGTGTGCGCGTGCGTAGAAAAAAAACGTTCATAAAATGGAGATTAGTTTCCTGCAAATTATAGACACTTGATGGAGACAAGATAACCAAAGTTATCATTGGCTACATAGGCAGAGTTAGGCCACTGAACAAACAAACAATCAAACAAACGATCGAGACCTGCCTCAACAGTATCAGTGGTGACCTTGAGAGCAGCGTATGTAAGTTATCTCGACAACGACCACTGCAATATACACATAATGTATACAGGATGCCCTCCCCATATAATCTTGGTTCAATACAATGTACACACGGTGGTCCACACCACATATAATAAAGGAACAATGCAAGGTGTACACAAGATGCCCCCCACACACATACAATCTTGGACCAATACAATGTACACATGATCCCTCCCCCCCCCACAGCAGTGTTAAAAAAAAATTACATTTTAAAGAGGACGTTCGTTTTTTATAGGTTTTGATCGTTTTTAAGTTTTTTTTTGCAGAAAAATGCCCCTTTGGGCTAATTTTTGTGTTAAAGAGGACGAAAAAAAATCTTGAAGGAAAAAAAAAGTTTTTTTAGCACAATGCCCCACACATACACAACATACAATCTCTGATCACTTAAATGTAGTCATGTGATGGATTGTGTTCTGGATTTTTGGGAGAAATCATGAGCATGTTAACCGTTCGATTATCTTGCAACAATAAGGAAGTGATTTCGTCAACAACTTTTTATGTTCAACCCTTTAACGCCTGTAAGGACAAAAAGTGGCGGTTGTAGGGTTATTTTCAATGCAATGTTTAACCCTTTATCGCCTGTAGGGACAAAACAGTGACGATTGTAGGGTTATTTTCAATGCAAAATTCATTGTATTGTTGACCTTAGGGTGATAATAATTCAGGTGTTAAATGGTTAAAACTCGGCCAAACAAAATTTCACTTCCCTAAAAACAATGAATTTCAATTTTATAAATTATGTCAAACTGCTTTGTTGAGTAAAAGCAAATGTGAATTCTTCTGCCACTATATTATTGCCAAATTAAAACTTGTGTATTTCATAGTTTGTAACATTGAAATTGCAACCAATTGGTAATTTTATACAAACAATCAACTTTGCAAAATAGTTTAGCAACATTAAAAATGTTCAATAATTAAACTAATAAGGACCAGTGTTAAATAAAGTAACATGAAATAAATGAAGTAAATAAAATGAATGAAGTAAATAAAATGAATGAAGTAGATAAAATAAATGAGAGAATGAAATAAATAAAAAAATAAATAAAATAAATAATTTCAGTTCTATCAAATTTTGTTAAACTTCGCCCAGCTAGTTTTAAGTGGAAAAAATGCTTGATTGAAGTTCATTCATAATTGAATGAAGGAAAGTTGAATTTTTTCCAAAGTTTTTAACTTTTGTTTTCAACTGATGTGGTTTCCTTCTTTGATCAAGGCCATCTAAGTAACCCCTTAACGCCTGTAGGGACAAACTAGCGACGTATGTAGGGTTATTTTTAGGGTAAAATCCATAACATTGTAGACCGTAGGGTAATAGTAATTCAGGCGTTAAAGGGTTGGAAACTTCGATGATTAATCTGTCGTGAATACTTCAAACCTAACCTGACACTCAACGTCAAATGAAATTACATTATTTCTAGCTCAACAATAGCACAAGTGAGGCAACCCGCATTCAACTAACATAAGACTTACCTTACTTGTGCAATTGTTAGTCCAAATAAATAATTATAAATTTATCCGCCATCCCTTGAAACAGTTCAGACATTTATTTTTGGTTTTCAAGGGAAAAAATAGAATTTCTTTATGGTTTTCAAGGGGAAAAAATATAAATGTTTATGGGAATAAATCAATTAAATATTCGTTGCAGGAAATTGTGGAGATCTTTGACAAGCAGAGCAATACTCTAGAGCTATACTTCCCATATTTTCCATAGGAATTACTATAGGAAACATTTTCCATAGGAATTACTATTGGACACATGTTCCATAGGAATTACTATTGGAAACATTTTCCATAGGAATTACTATTGGAGTGGACAATGTGGAAGCCTAAAGCATTGGCCTGTTGACAAGATACATTTACAGATTAATTGATTAGATATTAGTTCTATTCCATACATTATCGAATCGTATTGTGAGTTTCTGCATTGCCTGCCCCTCGTTTCCATCGAGTGAATTGCAATCAACAGTTGAAGTATGCATGACAACTATGCATGACAAGTATGCATGACAACTAACAATGTATGCATGACAACTAACAATGTATGCATGACAACTAACAATGCAAGTCTTTGTAAACTAAATACTATGAACGACTCATCAACATTATCAACAACCTACAATAATTGACCAAAAACGAATAATTAATATGTTGATATATTAATTAGAATATGGTTAACGCATACAAGAGTGTATAATAAAGCAGACTTTACCTAACTATATCTGACCTATACCTAACCAACTCATGCTATAATTATATAGGGCGTTTCAATTGTAGTTCTTCATACCTGTACAAGCAAATAATGTCGCATGAACTATATGAAATAAAAACATATCTGTTAGGATGTATTCCTACAGGATATCTAACAATATCTGTAATAAGACGACATTTAAATATGCTTCCGAAATACGTTTCCTAATAATAATAATAACAAAGATAATGACAACAATAACAATAAGAAAGGTAACAATAACAAAGGTAATAATAACAATAATAATGGTAATAATAAAAATAAAGGTAATAATAACAATAACAATAAGAAAGGTAACAATAACAATAACAAAGGTAATTAACAATAAGAAAGGTAACAATAACAATAACAAAGGTAATAATAACAATAACAATGGTAATAATAACAATACCAATGGTAATAATAAAAATAAAGGTAATAATAACAACAACAATAAAAAAGGTAACAATAACAATAAAGGTAATAATAACAATAACAAAACCAAAGGTAATGCCAACAATAATTAATAAAATATAATTTTATAATTAATTTTTATAATAATTTAAAGTTGTAGGGTTATTTTCAATGCAAATATAATTGTATTATAGACTTTATGGTAATAATAATTCAGACGTTAAAGGGTTAACTCTTTAACGCCTGTAGGGACAAAACAGTGACAGTTGTAGGGTTATTTGCAATGGAAATATAATTGTATTGTAGAGCGTAGGGTAGTAGTAATTCCGGCGTTAAAGGGTTAATCCCTTAACGTCTGTAGGGACAAAACAGTGACGGTTGTAGGGTTGTTTTCAATGCAAATATAATTGTATTGTAGAGCGTAGGGTAATAGTAATTCATGCGTTAAAGGGTTAATCCCTTAACGCCTGTAGGCAGAAAACGTTGACGGTTGTAGGGTTATTTTCAATGCAAATATAATTGTATTGTAGACCGTAGGGTAATAGTAATTCATGTGTTAAAGGGTTAATACATTGTGTGAACATTTAGTCTGGTGGTATAGCGGCAATACTAATTCATGGCCACGACGTTGTTGCTACCAACACAGGTTACCAGCCACAAGTGTTGGTCCATGCAAATAATTTAGTCACTTGGTTACAATAAATAAATAATATAATATAATAATATAACATAATAATATAACAATAATAATAAATAAATAAATAAATTAATAAATAATATAATAAATAATATAATAATATAATATAATAATATAACAATAATAATAAATAAACAAATAAATTAATAAATAATATAATAGAATATTAATATAATAATAATAAATAAATAAATAATAAATAAATAATAATAATAATATAATATAATAATATAATAATAATAAATAAATAAATAAATAATTTTAGTCACTTGGTTACAATAAAACATTTTTTCGACAAAGAACCTCTTGAATGTTAACACTTTAACCGATTCTTGTAACACATGTGATGCAAAGTTTAATGGCTTACTCCATATTATGTTACACCAGTGATACAAATGTTTTTAATTACTTTATACAGGTAAGTATATATATAGTTACCTGTATACAGATATTAAAAACATAATTAACTTAATTTGTACCAGTGGTGTAACATAAGATGGAGTAGGCCATTAGCTTGTATCGCCGGTGTTACAAGAAACGGTTAAGGTGTCAATTAAATATACAAATATACACATTTTAACTTTAATGTATTTGTGTCCTTCATGACAATAATTTGTTGATCATTTAAAGGTTTAATTAAATGTAAAAGAAATACAAATAAAAATAAAAATAATAATAATAATAACAATAATAACAATAATAACAATAATAATAATCACAAAGAAATAAATAACAACAATAATGCAGTAATAATAATAATAAAATAAATAACAATAATAATGTAATAATAATAATAATAAAAATAATGTTATAATAATATAATAATAATAATAATAATAATAATAATAATAAAATAAATAACAATAATAATGTAACAATAATAACAACAATAATAATGTAATAACAATAATTACTTAATAATAATCATAATAATAATAATAATGTAATAATAATGTAATCATAATAATAATAATAATAATGTAATAATAATAATAATAATAATAATAATGTAATAATAATGTTATAATAATACAATAATAATAATAATAATAATAAAATAAATGACAATAATTTGTTGGACATTTAAGCGTTAATTAAATAATGATTTCGATCGACCTTGAACACAATTTTTGGTTGATTTTTAATTCGTAAATTAGGAGAAAAAAATTCATTGCTGATGTAGTTTGAGGAACTACCTCTGCCATTATATTTGGATCGACAATAGCACAAGTGAGGTAAGCTCTATGTTGTTTGAATGTGGGTTACCTCACTTGTGCTATTATATGGATCGACAATAGCACAAGTGAGGTAAGTTCTATGTTATTTGAATGTGGGTTGCCTCACTTATGCTATTGTGGATCTAATTAATAAAACAATAGCACAAGTGAGGTAAGTTCTATATTATTTGAATGTGGGTTACCTCACTTGTGCTATTTTCGATCCATTTATGCCCGCAATATTGCTAGAGATCTATCTATTTGAGGAAGCCTTCAATCAATTATTGGATTTATTGTTGTGAAGCGTTGTTGATAAATTATATTTAACAACATTTTATTATTTATTATTTTATTATTTATGTTTTTATTATTTGTTTTTATTACATTTGCATTTTTATTATTTATTATTTTATTATTACATTCCATTTTTTGAGTTTATGGTAAACAATCGAACGAACATTTATTTATTTATTAGTTCGTCACCGGAAATGATCTAAGCCAACGACGTAAAGATAAGATTGTTTAAAAATGATAATGATAATAATAATAATAACAATGAAAACAATAATAATAATAATAATAAAATAACAATAGTATTAATAATAATAATATTGATAATACATCTAATAATGTAAATAATAACGACGACATCCATGATAGTAACAAATAACAATGCCAAAATTTCAAATAATATCAATAACAAAAAATAATAAGAATTGTAAAAACAATTACAACAATAATCATTATAATAGCAATAACAATAATCATATAAAAAATAATGATACAAATAATAATAACAATAATAATAACAATAATAATAACAATAACAATAACAATAATCATATAAAAAATAATGATACAAATAATAATAACAATAATAATAACAATAACAATAATCATATAAAAAATAATGATACAAATAATAATAAGAATAATAATAATAATAACAATAACAATAATCATATAAATAATACAAATAATAATAATAATATAAATAAACAACAATAATAAAAAATAATAATACA
>JARUHE010324852.1:0-11207 GCA_031471125.1 Archaeomysis grebnitzkii | reverse complement strand
TTACAACAGATTCATGAATTTATTTAATCGGATTTGTTTTTATAAATATAAAAAAGTAGTCCATAAAACACGATTTACTTAATTTTTTTAACTTTAGTGTGGTAGGAACATTGTTTAAGTAATCTATTTTAACATTATTGATGGTGAAAGTGGTAACATTTTGCGTTGTAATTATTTTAACAATAATTTTATCAGAAGAATCTATGGACCATAAATGTAAACATTAAAATGGTCAAACTATTAAAACTTGTAAATACAAAATGTAATTTATGTCTTAACCAGTTATAAAACCTAGAATAAATGTAACTTTCAAACAATCAACAAATCAAACTTTATTGTTTGTTATATTGTAATGTTCCAATTAATTATTTATTTTTTACAAAATTGTTCACATAGTTACGTTCTGCCTATTTGTATCCTCAAAATAATGTTTTCTAGAGGACCGAGCTTTATCGAAAGCTATATTATGTTGTATGTGAAACGCCACAAATCTAGTATATTGTTCTTATAATGATGTTGCTTCATAAACATCTTTTGTCTTATTTATACAGTTGAGGAAATTAAAATTAATATCCATATTTTTCCAAAACAAAATAAAGGAAACCTCTAAATACGACCACCCGTCTGTTACGAACTAAAACAATGGCCGTTTCCGTTCAAACGTCTAACTCTAGTCGCTAAGTTTTGCTCAACATTTTAAGGAGGCAATAATTGTAAATTTCGCTGAATTTTTGGTTCATAAAAAAGTTTTGGCATTTATAAATGTAAATTTATAAAAATGTGTATTTATTATGATGTATCACAAAAAATATTTGGTTAACAAAAACATGGTTATTTTTAATAAATTGGGATTATATATTTTAAAGTATATTTACTGGTTGTACTATCAAATATTTAAATAGTTATTTATTTCAACCGGTTTTCAATAAATAAATAACAATTGAAAAAAACTCGTCCTAACTATTTAATTAGTTTTATTAAGTCTGCGGTATACTGCTATCATGTTTAATATCATCTATGTTATATGTATTGTATGATATATTTTGAAAGTTAAAATTAATTAGAACGATAGAACGCTTGTTAAAATTAATTTTCTTTCTCAGTAGTACATAAAACATAACATATACAAATTTAACGTTAATTTATGAATATAAAACAATGAAATTACTTGGTTACGTACATAACCTATTTATTATAACATTTTAAAAACATCTTTACTTTATACATTTCATGTTGTAGGGTGTAGATCATAAGAGCCTTTGTATTAAATCATTCATTTCGTATTAGCCTTTTTTGTAAGATATAATGGCCGAGTGGGTAAGTTGTAGAAGGTAGATTATTGTTGCGTAGGCAAATCTCATTCACATAAACCCAAATCCACTCTAACCTATTCATTGGCAAGTTGAACGTAATTATCTTCCCATAAAAATCACGTGATAAGCTTACCTTTGTTTGGTACACATCACTTGATGTTGGTAACAAGTATAATATCTAAATATTTAAAGATGTTAACTAAATTGTTTATGGGCTATCAAGTGTTGATTAGGTATGACTTAATCTAAGATACGCTTTTCTACGCAAGAATCGAGCATTGTTTGTTACTAAAGGGATACATTTTAATTTGAGCAATGTTCAATAAGCTCTAATGTGGAGCGGTTAGTTATTGTCTACAAAAAAAATAAATGATAACTATATACAATATTGTGGGTATCGATACCTCAAATATAATTATAATGTTACTATACAGTTGTTTTGGTACGGTCAATTTTAATGAACAGCAAAACGAAAAAAATACAAGTGATGTAAATCCAGTAGCCTCAAAATAGAAATACTGAATACACTTGATTCGTACATATCCTAGTGGTTTAAATGATAGGATTAATCACGACTATAATCTTAAGGTTTCCAGGATTTATGATTGCTTTATTGCCACGCATATAAAAATGTAAAGTTATTTTTAAATAAAAAATTACCTATACAAGTTTTGAGTTTTCCGGAAATGAGGATTGATATCGCAAACGAAAAGAACGGTCGGTGAACGTTGGATATACACGCAAACATGTGCATGCAATCATCGAACACTACTAGTGCACGCCCGATGTAACCATATTTAATAGCATTGAGAGTCACTTTCTTGAATATCTTATTCGCTAAGATATGATGCATGGCTCTAGTGATAATCTGCCAGTATTGATATTGCTTAAAGGTTGTATTTAAAATAGAAAAATGATTACTTTAAAGTTTATATTTAAAATACAAAAATGATTAGTTTAATGTTTAATTTTAAAATACAAAACAAAAATATTGGTGTCTTTAAAAGTATATTCAAAAAATTATATGAATTATAATATCTTTCTCGATGGATTTTAGTTAGTAAGCATACACACTTGTTTATGCTAGGGCTTGCATGATAAACTTTCATACAATATGTCGTCTTAATTTTGTTTTTCTTATTTTATTTGAAAAACAGTGAAATCTTTGGAAGTGGTGTATGTTATCAATGTTAGCTTTAAAAAAGTAAATACAAATATTGAGTATTATTGAGTTAACTAAGATATATTATTATTATTTTGTTACTCAAATAAAAATTATTTTAGTTGTAGGAATTCAAATATTTCGAGTAGGTAATACATAAGCAAATCAAAATAAAACATGTAAGTTATACATTTTCAATAATTTCAATAATTAGGTAATAATAATACAAAAAAAAATTAACGGCAGAATAAGAAGAAACAAAAACAATAAAAAATTGGAGTCTCGTTGCAGAGGACTGATGCAAAATGTTTTTTTAATTTTACAAGAATTTCATGATACTTAAATTTTGGTTCTTTTCTCACAAACATTTAAGCCAATTTTTGTTGATGTTTTACATGAAAGTGGATTACGAAGCTTCTATGTTCTTGACGCAGACATTTTGATTTTATTCGTTCCCAAATTTAAGACTTGGAAATAAAAATTTGCACCAAAGGACCGTAGAAGGTTTTTTTTCAAAATTATCATAATTATTATTTTCGTTTATTCCAAAATTATTTCTTTATCATCAAATAGAATTTAAGAATATTTTTTAATTTTATTTACTTATGATTTTGTGGATGAAAGTCAGAAATGTTTTTTAATTAAATTATATTAAATTAAAATAATAATTTATTGTTCTCAGCCTAATTTATTGCTTTGGTAAATCTACAAAAAAAAGTTTTTTTAGAGCTATCAACTACGAAATAACTCGAATTTACATTTCGGTTATTTCATTCGTCTTTTTTGTTGTTTAATTCCCAAAACTATTTAAATTGTTCATAAATATTTATTAAACAACTGAAAGTAAATTTATTTGACTCTAATCAAAGTTTTTTTTAATATTTCAATGATATAGAAATAAATTAGAATAAATAATTAAGAATTTTATGAAAGTTTAAATTGGCATTACAGTTTTTGATAATCTTTATCAATTACATTGAATTGAAAACAATAATTTAAAAACATTCTTAATTCAAAACTTCAAAAAATTTGATTTTTTTCTCAAAATTCAAATAAGTTAATTGTGGTTATTTTTCTGGTTATATTATTTTATTTATCCAAATATGACTAGTTGGATAATCAAGTGTGTTAACCTGTAATAAAATAAAACTGTACAAACAAATTTCTTATAACATATAAACAAATATAAAATTACAAATTATTTTAACTTGGTTAGAGGGTTGATGATTGAGTGCAATTCAAACTCTTTGCTCGGGATGTTGATATCGTCTGCCAAACGTCATAGTGCTCACTCAAACCAGCGTTGCTTAACTTCGTTGAGATCATACACGTGCCAGGTTGATCGCATTCAACATCTTATTTGAGAAATCAAGAAAACAAATTGTGAAAATAACAACAGTGATGATGATGAAATACTTTAGTGTGGTTTATTTATTTGTTCCGTTACAATGCAGCGTGTTTGTGAGAATTTCTATACATGTGATTTTGTAAATGTGTGTGTAACTGATGCATGTTTTTTATAAATATGTGGGAATGTGTGAGGGTGTGTATGTGTGTGTGTGCCTATGTGTGTACAAGTAAATACAAATATGTAAAAGTGTGTGAGAGAGAGAGAGAGCGTGTGTGTGTGTGTGTGAAGTGTGTATGCAAAACTAATTGAACAAGTGCAAGAGTGCGAGAGAAGAGCGTGTGTGTATGTATGTTTGCATTTAAATGGACGCGCTTGCACAAACACCCACACATTATACACACATAAACACACCTAAAATGATACCAAGGATACTTTTATGATTAAAAGGGAAGATTATTTCATTTATTAATATTATTATATTGGTCAAAAGACATTTAAAAATAACTTTCAAGATGTAAACAAGATACGAACTCTAAAATACCATTTGGTTTACATTATTACAAATATTAGTAACGCCTTTTTTGGGATATTTTATTATTTTCTACAATTCTGTTCGTTTTATTATTACGCCTTTGTGAAATAAACATTAAATTGTATAGAAGGGAAGTGAATTAAAGGATTTCTTTGGATTTATTTATCAGATTTGTGTAAACATTTATTGTAATAGGTATTCTTGATTGTATCAGGGTCGATATGAATGTTTAGAATAATATCGTACGCGATTATATCATAACAGTCCAACCTTGGGAATGTGTTATATTATGGGGCATCTCCGAACAAAAAGGGCATATCCTTCACTAACAAGGTGGTCCGGCATGTCATATAAATGTGTTGGGATCCTACAGCCAAAAACGAATCTCGGCCCCCGCGATAGTTGGGGATGGGGGACAAGATTGATCTTCTCTTTAAGATATTTTTGATACAATTTTTATAAGATAATTATTTTTCTGCCATTTTGATACCAAAATGACGCTCGATTAATTGTTTATTAACATAATTACCCTTTTGGTATCATAAGTATTCGAAGTCTTGCATGTTGGTATTGTAAATACTTTGGTATTTATGGTTGAGGGTATTTTTATTTCAACATCCCATAAATGAGTGACGTAAATTTTGCAATTTCAGACATTAATATCAGATCAAGTCTTTAATTTTATTCACTTTAGATTGTTTTTATTTTTTTTGTTGTATTTTTATTTTCAATATTTAATATATTTTGATTAGATTTATTTTTGAATTTAAAATAAATATTATTATTCTAATTATTTTTGTTTAAGTTTTGAATTATTAGCTTTTTTTAGTAAATGTTTGAAATATTGGTATGTTAATTGTTGCGGTCTTGTGTTTTCTTTAAGCTCAAGACTAGTGATGATTTCTTTCATCTGTATAGAAGTTACAAAATAAAGAATATGAATTATTATTGACTAAAGTTATGTGGATTTTTTTCCACACTTTTGCTTACTATGTAGCCTTGCAATTTAAACATAATAATTGTGTCCGATCACCTGAAATAATATTGGTAAGAATTTAAAAATCGTGTATTTAATTGTATTTTAATTTAATGATAAAAAATAAATGTATTAGATAAAACAATGCTAGCTGTTGTTTATACAACTAAAATATCTATATTAGTTAAAACAAAAATAACACTTATTAAGCTTAATATATTTCATGATTTTAAAAAATTATTTTAAAAAATAGTTTAAAAAAAGAATATTAGTTGAATGTTGTACAACTTTCAGAAGAAAAAACAAATTTCAAATTGGGTAAAGTTTCAAATGGAGGTCAGAAAATAAACTTTAGGCTTGTAATATTTTAAAGGAAATTTATATTGATGAATTATGAAAATAAAATTGAAAGTATATTTAAAGTAAAACTTTGTAATGGACAGAACTTTTAAAAAAAACTCTAATTCAAGTTGAAAATATTCGGTATGTAAGGCCAAGTGTTAAGGAATCTGTTGATTATGTAATTATTATGTATCTTTATTATTGTTGTTTTTGTTTCGAAATAAAGTTTTAAATTAAGTTAAAATAAATTATAAATTAAGTTTAAAAACTATGAATTAAGTTTAATAAACTATGAATTATATGAATCTTTTTTAACTAGTGTTATTCAAGTTTTATTTTTGTTTTGTAAACCAATATATAGCTTTTGTTGTACGGGGTCAATAGTTGCATTGTTAATAGTTTTATTTAACGTATAACTTATTTCATTAAATTAAGAAGCAGTAGACTTAACTCGCCACTATATATTCTACATTGTTTCATAGCCTAGATATACAAAAGTACTTTCAAGCATGAACGAATTTAAAAAAAATAGAAAAGCAAGAGCGTTGTAAAAGTAGATTCGACTGAAATAAATAGCTAATATTTTATTCAAGCCTTTCAAAAGAGGAAATCAACTGCAAATGGAATGAAACTCGACAAATTTGCTTTGACATTCGGAGCTCCGGCTGAAAAAAATCGATAGGCCTCTCCAGTAGGCCTATAAGGTCAATGTGTACACCAGGTCTGTCCGTTGGCCTACATTAAGGCGAGGCAAAGCGGCGTACTGCGCATGCGCTGTTTGTATTAAATAAATTTTTAAGCATTATGCCATCTGACAAAAGAAATCTTATAGATAGGTTTTTCAATCTCGATTTATTTGTGTTGGAGGAAAATTATTTTTATAAAAAAAACGTTTATAAATAGTGATAAACATTTGTATTTATGAATATTTAAAAACTTTAATTTGTTTATTTTGTTTTAAATTAATTTTGGAAACTTTACTTGTAAATTATACAGTATAGTTATTTATACCTTTATGTTTGTTTTTGCGTGATAGTGTAATAAAAAACTAAAATATAAATAGTTAAACGTAAAAAAAAGTAATGAAAAGTAAAATAATTAAACTTAAAAAAAATAATAAAAAGTAAAATAATCTTATACAATCTAAAAAAGTCGATCAATGAATGAGGTTAACGTGTTCTTTTATGAAAACATTATTACACTGTTATAAAAAAAAGGAAAACGATATTTATATACCCGTAAAAAACATATAAATCTAATTTAGTAAACTATTTAATTCTTTGTTATAATTTTGTAAAAAATATTTAACAAAATAATCCATTCAGAACTTTCATTGAGAAGAGTTTCATTGACAAACCTTCAATGATTTCCAATTCATGTTCGAGAGAGATACAATTCATTCATTGATCAGATCGACTCAATTCAATAGATTATTGGAAACCAGAATCTACAATTTATTTCCCTAAAAACAGATGTTTAACTTTTTAGAGAAAAACTTCCATACAATACTTCCGTATATGTTAAGTTTATAAGCTATAAAATCTATGCTTAATCTAAAAAACAATATTTATAGATAAAAAACAACTATATTGACGATAGTTCCGTGAAACATAAAGCTGAAATCTGATTGGTTGAATTGACATGGGAGCATTAAAGCTGAGTGTTGATTGGTTGTATCGATAGGTCAGCTTTATATAGCAGGTTCTGATAGTAGAAGTTGTAGGAATCTATAGTATTTGGTGCATTCATTGATTGTGACGTCACGATTATTGGTTCTTATCAATGAGTTATAGAAAACCGGTCAATCGGTTTTGCATTGAACTCTCTTCGACAATAAATTGTTTATTGTGAATACTTTTTAGTTGTTTATATACAGTATATATATTTTTTTAATAATACATTATTTGTTGTAAATAATTTTGTTTTTGTTTTTATACATTTTTTAAAAATGATGTGTTTGTTGTAAATATTTTTTAATTTAAATTTTTTACAATTTTTAAAAATGTTTTCTATATTGTATATTTATTAAATTTTATTTTTGTTTTATAAATTTTTGAAAATATGCTGTTGTTGTTTACTATATTTATGAATTTGCATGACTTGTATTGTAATTTTATTTTTTATTTTTTCACATACAGTAGTTTTTGTTGTTTGTTATGTTTAGGAATTTGTAATGGTATGGCTAGATTTCTTTTATTGTAAATATATTTCTTACAATACAAATGAATACATTTTTTCTTTAAATGTTGTGACTAAATTTTAAACTTTTATTTCCTTATTTGTTGAATTGTCAATATTGGTAATACATATAATTTATAATCTAAAAGTTAACGAAACATTAAAAAGTTGTAATTCTAATAAATAAATATAAAAATGATATTAAAATATAAGTTATGATGTAAGATGAGCAATCTGATTGATATTTTTTAGTTAAGAATTAATTTATTATATTTTGTTATATAAATATAAAAATAGAAAAAATATGTGAAAGAAGTCACTCCGTTGCAATTGTAGATAATAGAATAACTGTGAAGATGCGTTGGGTAATATGATAATAATTGTACATGCTGTATAATATACAATTGTGTTGTTCAAAAGTAACGTATTACTACAGAGATTTCAGGAGTGAATGAATAAAAAAAGTTATAATAATTTAAAAAATAAAATATAATAAAATTGACTTAACACTTGAAAAAACTCAAGAAATATTTTATAATAAACTAAAATTGGACAAAATACATATTGACTTTACACTTGCAAAGATCTTTTATTGTATTTTCTTATATAGAATTTCAAATAATAACTTATTTTATTTTTATTCAAATAAATCTCATAAAAATTCATCTTTTTGATTTTGATAAATATGTTGTTTATGCAAATGTTTATTCACTGGCTTTGCAAAATTAGAAATAATATTTGAACGTTGCCTCGTAATTTCATTTTTCATTACAGAATTAAAAAAAGGTTGTATTTGAATTTAAAATTATAAGGCTTGGCATTTTAGGCCTATCTTTGCAATTAAAAAATAATTTTGTCATAACTGCAAATATTCATTCAACTTAGAAGCTCTTTATAAAACGTAAATAACGGAATATAATTATATAATTAATGGAAATACACTTAGCATAACATATATTTGAATCTATCGTAAATAACTGCATTTATCGTCAGATAACTGCAATTATTGTTAAATATAAAATAATTTAATTCAATACAATGTAATAACGTCATAATAATGTAATACACATAGAAACTGAAAAGAATACTTGAAAAGAGGAAAAAAAAATTTCAACTTAAAATTTTATAAAAATCAAATTATAAATAAAATAAAATAAAATAGTTTTAAATATTCAATGTGTTAAGTTGTTTTTGTTGGTGTTGATCTTTATGTAAGTGGTTCTTACTAGATCAATAGAGGCTACTAAGTTGCAACTTTATTTATGTTTTTAGTTTTAATAATTGGTTTCATTTAACTATTGACTATTATTCATTTAAAGAAAAAAACGAAAACATTTCAAGATGTTAATTGAACATTTTAACTAAACAAACTTGTCCTATATTACAACCAAAATATAAAAACATATAAAATAAGATGTGACATAATTAATGCCTAAATAAATTGAACAACTTTTTAAACAAATACAAACATAAACTTTGATATTAAGTAGTTAAAGATTACTACAGTGGGGGTCCATTGTTTTAGAGAAGATATTGTGTATGAAGTATTGCAGCGCTTAGCAGTATGACACAAGTTTCTTGTTATGAATAATGTGGCACATTTTGTTTTAAAGGTATCTGATGCAGAACAAAATTATAAACCCAATTAGACCTAAGACTAATATAATAATTTAACTTAACCGTATCAAAGCTATACAAATATAACAAAATGTTTGTTTGTGTGAATGATAAATAATGAAATATAATTAGTTGCAAACCTTTAAAAAATAACATAACTTGCTTAAGAACCATTAAGAAAGAAATATATAGAAGCTCTGAATACATCTTGTCTAATCCCACTCTCGACGAGGCCAGCTGATAAGCCTGTCTCCTATTAAGCCACATGACAAAATCACCATTTTTTACCATCTTTTTTACCGGCAGCCGTTTCCAAAACCGTATATTAGCCTTTGATCTCTTCTTGTTGCACGAGATAGCATACTCATTGGAATCCCCGACACATTAGATTCCAAAAATAAACTTAGGATCTCAGGAGGAGTTAGAGGTCATAGGACGAGCTCAAGATTTCAGGAAGAGTCTGCAATGTTGGAGGAAGAATAATTGAGATACTAAAGATAGAATCCGAGGTTTTGTCATACTACATGAAGCTGTGTAGATAGTAATGCATCAGACTTTGTGATACCAGAACACATTTTGATATCTGAGTACTGGTATTTGGATTAAATATAAATTCATAATTACAACTTCTCATTATTTGATCATGTATAAAAATGTTTTTTTCTTCAACATTAACAATTGGATCAGTAGAGTCAGACATTTTGTTTATCTCTGACATGCAAGTAATAAAATCATGATTCATTTAATTCGTTTATGTTTGTAATATTTACAAACAAATTATAATAATTTATAATTGTTTATAATAGTCATTATAATTTTAATGATTTATAATAACTGCTATAATGTATATACACTTTGAATATTAAACAAGTCCTTTGAGAAGTATATTTATCTTACATGAAATTTGCCTTTAGCTAATTATTATTTAATTTTATTGAAGGACATTTTATATTTATATTTTTCACATTGTAAATTATTTTTTTTAATGTGTTAATGTTTGATAAATATTTAAAACTTGAAAAATGACTACAGTATTATTATACTTTGTGAATTGATTTATATTACTATTTTTTTTATTAATAATACAGTTTAAGATATAATTTCAAAGTTATGTTAGATTTAACATTACAAATGTTCCTTAATTGTACCCTATTTATTTGTTTTTTAAATTATTTATCAAACATTATTATTATTTATTGCTTAGTATTACATAATTAGTTTGATTTGATGATAAACTCATTGTGCTTAACTATTTTTGACATTCATATATATTTTTAAGACTAATAGTTAAATAAAAATAATGTTGATGTAACTTTTTAAACTAAAAAATAACAGAAGCAATACGCATAAATATACAATAATTATGTATAAAAAATAAAAATAATGTTGATGTAACTTGTTTAAATTAAAAAAATAATAGAAGCAATACGCGTAAATATACAATAATTATGTATAAAGAAAAACTAAAAATAATTTAAAAAGTGTAATCCTAACAAAATATTGTTATTAAATTTTATATAAAAACAATCAAGCTGAATTATAAAACAAACAAAAAACAAAAATATTATATTACATAAATAAATATTAATGAGATTAAATAGCATTATGTTTAATTCATATCTAAACAGCTTATAAATTATTATTAATGATAATATATACATATAAATAGATATGCATACTTAATTCCACCAGCTAAATAAATACAATAAATTCAATTTTGAAATATATGTGTATAT
>JARUHE010324841.1:0-11207 GCA_031471125.1 Archaeomysis grebnitzkii | reverse complement strand
TAGCATATGAGATTTTAAGAGAATACAGCCACGTTCAAATTCTCAATGAAATAACCTTAGAGCGGACTCAAACCGGCACCAGTGAGATTTGCTGATGCAGCATTAATCTCTAGACAGCGTTCGAATCCACTCGGCCACCAACTCTCATAATTATTGCTGCAGAACCAAAATAATTTTTTTTTGATATAATGGGGCTTCCATTAATTGAACTTATAAAAATCTATATAAACTGGTTTATTTTTCAAGCAAAGTTATTATTCAAGAAAAAATTGCAAATTACAAAAAAAAAATAAAAAAAAAACCTTCAACATTTACCTTCATCTCTTATGAAAATAGTGAAATATTTTTAAAGTTAATTTGAGCTAGAAAACATAATTTTTTAAAGAAAATATAATATATAGATTATTTTATCCAAGCAAAGTTATAATTCAGCTCATTATTTATAAGCTTTGTCCAATAGAAAACCCTGTGAAATCAAAAATGAAAAACATTTAACATTTGCCTTCACCTAAATTTTGAACGTCTGCAAGATGCCACGCATGACGATTGTAATAGGGTATCCGTAGGATGGCTACCCTAAAAAAATGTACAAGTTTTTGTAATATAATAATAATAATATAATAATAATAATATAATATAATATAATAATAATAATATAATATAATAATAATAATATAATATAATATAATAATAATAATATAATATAATATAATAATAATAATATAATATAATAAAAAATGTACAAGGTATTGTAATAAAAACTTCAGTTTTCATATTGTTATCAGAAATATTCAAGGAATTTCAGTTGACAAGACACAACCAAATAAATAACTTTTGTTCATAAATATAAATTTTTCCAGAATTTATAACTCAAAAATTAATAAAAACTGAATACTATTGAAAAATGGAAATTTTTATTTACGTGGGTGCTGTTGTTAAGGTAGTCGGGGTCAACAAGACGTCAACACCAGATGCCCAAGTGCGATGGAAATCTTCTTGTATCAACCGCCGAGTCTAAAATACATTTTAATTGAATAAAAAATATTTGAATGTATGTAAATATTTACATAGTTTGATCAAGTTTATTTTGAAGTAAGAAAGAGTTGATATGACAACAAAAGTGTAATTTAGTAAATAAGTTTGTATGAATTACATTCATTGCATAAAAATTTAAATGATACATCGAGTCAAAAACAAATTTAGGATTTAACTTTGATTGAAGAAGCAACACACTTAACCTGTTTTATTGGTAAAGGTTTTGATTTAAGAAATCCTCAGTTAACAAGGACCAAAAGTCAAGGAATCAGTCAAGCATGCCTTCAATTGACCATAATAGCTCAGTTCATCCAAGGTGAACTCTTAAGCCATACCTATGTTAAGCTGTACTTGATGTTAAGGACATTGATAAAGTCAATCAGTTGGAAGAAATGGCAATAACATTAAGTATAAGGATGTGGAGAGGTGCTATGATTCTGTTACAACCTGCTAAGGAGTATAAAATTTATTCTTCATGTGATACCCAATTGAAGTATATTGTGTTTGTATATACGAGTACATTTTAATTAAATTAATTACCTTTAATGCTTTTTTGTAATATTTTTCAATATTTTTACTCAACAAGAAATAATTTCCGGCAAGTATTCTTCCACGAACCACATCATTTAAACCTGCAGCTCGTGATAAAGCAAAGCTGCTTTCCATCGACATTGGGTCTAAAACCTGAAAGTAAAAATCTTCAAGTTATTTATCTACAAGTAAAGTTATACTTTTTTCATTAACATGTTAATTTATAATCATCACTTTATCTAAAAGTAGAAATCTTCAAGTTACTTATCTACAAGTAAAGGTATATTTTTTCATTAACATGTTAATTTATAATCATCACATTATTTTCTTTACAGATTTATATACAATTTAACTCAAAATGAACACAAAGAGGCTCAATGATTAATTTTTTAAACATTTGCAAAACTGTAATATCTAACTTTATAAAACTTTGAACATTTGTTTGAGGCAAACCCAAATAAAATTCAAAAATTGAATTAAGAGTTTTCACAATGTAATTAAAGGTAAACTTTATTTTATAAATAGATATTCCTGTAAGTTTTAATTAGCAAGTAAATTGCATTAAAATTATTTTATACTGAAGCAGTTCCTTAAATTTTAATTGAAATAAAACAAAGCCACTTTAGAATAACTTGAACAAGTGTTTCTTGTACTGTTGCATTGCTGCTTAGATTCTAAGGGATTTTGTTGCTCCATTCTGTCCCTAGAGTAGAACTAGGTCTTTTTTTTTAACTTTTTTTCTGAATGTATTTACTTAATCTAGGTAGTACTTCCTAAATCTAACCCCTATGGAGAACAGGACATCAGTAATTTATATAAAGGAAAGAATTTTCCTGATTTTGTCCTTCATCTTTATTTTTAGACAAAAATAAATATCAAAGATAAAAATTATAAAAATAATCTTATATACGAACCTGTTGTCCATATTGGAGACCAGTGAATCGTGTGAAATTTGAAGCCACTTCACAAGGATTCAAAATGGAATAGCAAGTGATGGAAAACTGGGAGTGAGGAAGAGACACTTGCTCAATCTGGAACAAAATTTCGTTAGAACAAAACAGAATATTCATCATTTTTTTTATTTAGTCAGCACAAATATTTGCATAGACTGAAACTGTTGTTCGACAGAAATCTCTAATAAATTTTGGACATAATATTGTTCAACAGAAGTTCCTATAAATAAATTTTGAAAACAATGTCCTGGACTAAATACTGCGTTTCCATATTGAAGATCTCTCTGTGCCTATCAGAGAAGAGGAGTGTATATTGCACACAAATCTTCACTTATTTGAATGAAACAATAAAGACAAATATTTCCATTGTAAATATTAACATCACTATGCTGGTCAAATAGTAAAATATTTTCTATCGTTTGTGATGTAAAATATCAAAGTTTTCACTTTTTTTGGGGTAAAAACAAAGGAAAAATTACCGAAGCTCCTCCATTTTTCATAATGTTTGCTATTTCTGTCCAAGCTTCACACATGGCTTTGCTCAGCCCTTCACAATGGTATTCGTTGGGAACTCCAATCCTAATTCCTTGCAAACTCTCCAGAGTAGAAAGGTTGGAACAATTATCATCCGATTGTAAACTTGTTGAATCCTGAAAACCATTTTTCTTACTTTTTTTTAACTAAACAGAAATAAAAATTATTTTTCTTATTTTTTTCTTCTCTATACTCAAAATATTTCTTTAGATCATTCAGTTTAATGTAAGTTTACAAAAATATTTCAAGTTTAAAATGAAAATTAAATCTAGTTTAGCCTATCTTGGAAAAGAATTGCCAGCATATATAATAACTACCAATCTCATTGAAAACAATATATTAAGATAATGGATTTAATGGTAGTTTAATTTTTCACAAAATAAAGTGTACAGGTAAAGAAATATTTAATTCTAAATTTCCAGCTATCCCAATATGAAAAAAATTCAATCTAGTACTAACCACCTACTTAAAATTAGATCTAGTACTAACCACCTACATAAAATTTAATCTAGTATTAACCACCTACATAAAATTAAATCTAGTACTAACTACCTACATAAAATTAAACTCAGTAATAACCACCTACATAAAATTAAACTCGGTAATAACCACCTACATGAAATTAAATCTAGTACTAACCAACTACATAAAATTAAATTTAGTACTAACCACATACATAAAATTAAATCTAGCACTAACCACCTACATAAAATTAAATCTAGTACTAACCACCTACATAAAATTAAATCTAGTACTAACCTCCTACATAAAATTAAATCTAGTACTAACCACCTACATAAAATTAAATCTAGTACTAACCTCCTACATAAAATTAAATCTAGTACTAACTACTTACATGTTTATCAGATCCTTTTACAACATTATAAACCACATTGACATCATCAACAGAGCGAGCAAACACTCCCGGGACGTCCATAGAATTTACAAGACTGATGAGACCATGCCGAGGCAGTGCACCATAAGAAGGCTTGAATCCAACCACACCACAATACGATGCAGGATTTCTCACCGACCCTCCTGTGTCTGAACCTATACTCCTAAAATAAAGAGGATTACAATTTTAATCATTTCTCTTCTGATCAAACTATTTTTAAACAAATTTAAAACAACCGTCAATTCTAACATTACTCTAAAAGGTCATGTTAAGTCACTTCAATTCATTAGGATGTTTATCTTAATGTAATACATTTGAAGTAAAATCAATCTCGATAGTTTGTTGCTGGAATAAAAACGTATTCAGGTAAAGGTCATTATTTTATTACTAAAGTATGTTTGTGCACTATTAGTCCCAACTAGAACAGTACTTCTATCTTCTCGTTTTTGTTTATTTCCTTCACCTATGGTTTGGACAGGTGATTTGGGTGCTGCACGGAAAGCCTCCCTTCACAACACTATCTTTATCATTATCTTATAAGCTTTTGTATAAACAAAATAGTCAATATGTTTGTGTCTCAAAACTATACCAAACTTAAGAACTAAAATACATTGAAACTATCATTGAAAACAACAAGTAAAATACATTGAAATTATTATTGAAAACAAGAAATGAAATACATTGAAATTATTATTGAAAATAACAAGCGAAACACATACGCAAAAGACACCTCTGAGGCCACTGCAACAGCACTTCCTCCTGAGCTCCCACCAGCCACAGACCAATCATCCTCCAATAATTCTGATGGGCTGCAAGAAACGAAAAAAATAAGCAGCTTAAAAAACATAAGATAGTCGAATTAGTTTTGAAGGATGGTCTGCAAAAAATAATTTTTTTAAAAAGAAACAGCTTAAAAAAACAAAAGATAGTTGACTCAGTTTTGAAGAAAAGAAACTAGGGACATCCTTAGGTTTTGGCTCAACCCCATTGAATATAAATTTTATGGTAAAAATTACTTCTAGTAGTATTAATAAAAAGTTCATACAACCTTTGTTAACTAAACTTTATTTTATCTTTCAAAATAAAAACATTTTTGTGTTTAGTGGAATGTAAATGTGGTTAGAAAGAT
Source organism: Archaeomysis grebnitzkii (assembly GCA_031471125.1). NCBI lineage: Eukaryota > Metazoa > Arthropoda > Malacostraca > Mysida > Mysidae > Archaeomysis > Archaeomysis grebnitzkii. The sequence goes on along the minus strand of JARUHE010324841.1, from coordinate 6,130 downwards.
AACAGCTATGTTGAATAGTTTAATAACAAGGTTATTTAAAATATTGAGAGTAGATTAAAATTTTGATTAATAGATGACAGATAATTGTACTTAAACAAAATTTTTTAACATTAACCTTCACCTCTTGTAAAAACAGTGAAATATTTTCTATGTTTATTAGAGTTAAAAACATCATTTAAAAAAAATATTATTCAGATCATTATCTATAAACTGTACTCAATAAAAAAATATTAATAACTTGTGCAAATAGGGAAATATTTTCCAAATTCATTAGAGTTAATAAACATCATTTTTAGAAAACAACATAATTTATAGAATTTTTTTTTATTTAAGCAAAGTTGTTGTTCAGCTCATTATCTATATACGCTTTGTTCAATAAAAAAACCTGTGAAATCAAAAGTAAAAAACTTTAACATTTGCCTTCACCTAAATTGTGAATGTGAGACCCCGCAGACAATGCCAACGGTCTGACCCACACATATTGATTGTAGCAAATTACTTGTATTGCATTCCATCCAGTTCGTAAGGAATCGTCGATTTGTAAGCATTCTTCGTAGGTCCGAATGAAGAGTCGATACAACCGCTGCCCATTCCAAATTCATCAAGATTTGTTTTCCCGATCACAATTGCTCCTGCATCTTCCAGCCTTTTGACAACTGTGGCACTGTACGGAGGAATGTAATCTTTCAACATTTTTGAGCCACATGTTGTGCGAATATCTTTAGTGCAAAAATTATCCTTAATGGCTATCGGAACTCCTTCCAACAGACTGCGAGGTGAATTTTCTCTAAATCTGAAAATAATTATGAAAAAATTTACTTGCCGTAATGTGCATAGCTAAATAAAATCATTATAACCTACAGGTTTATAGTGAAAATATTAAAAACTCAATCTAAGTCTTTCTGAAAAATTTAAGATTTAGAAAAAAATTCCGAGAAGTATTGTTTACAATTAGGAATACTTTGCAATATAACAATTCCTTTGATTATAATGTATGCGACTCCATTTAAGATAAAAAATAAAAAACATTTTTTCCAAGTTGTGAAATCTTCATTAAATTTTTTTTATTTCTATTCTTACATTAAACTATAATGCAAATCTGCATAAAAGGTTAAAATTCTCAAAAATTTTATTCATTTTCAAACCTTCTAATGTTGAACAATTTGTTTCTCTTCTTGTCACATAAAATACAAATCTTGTTGTAACAAAATTAATTATTTAATAAAAACTTTTTAATGAAATTAAACTTCTTTCTTAATAGACATCCATCCTCTTTTCAGAAAATTGTGAATCTTGACAATATAAAATAATAATATTAACAATAATGAATAATAATAATAATAACAATAAAGGAAAATAATAATAATAACAACAGTAATTAATGAAACAATGAACTAACCTGATATGGGACTGCTGTGCCTTCTTTTTTGCATATTGAGGAGTAGATGTGATGAATGCATTTAGAGATAAAATTGTTTTTTGCCGTACAAATGCAGCTTCAACCAATTGTTCTACAGTCAAAGCACCATGACGAAGGTGATTCGACACTTCATGTATACCACAAGACAAGTAATTCATTTTTAATCATATAATATTTGTAAGATTTTACCTATCAGGTGAAGAAAATTTATAAGAAATTAAATCTAAGAAATACTAAAAAATTATTCTAAATTTTGTTGGTGAAATTAAACCAAAACACAATAGCAGATGGTGAGAAAGTGATGAAGATTAAAATTGCAAAACTATTACTAAATAATTGAGGAATGAAAAAAATGCCAATTAAAAGAACTTGTTTTATTGTAAAAAAAATTATTTTTAAAAATGTCAAAACTAATAAAATTATTTTCAAATCAATTTCCTTAAACTAATTTAAAAGTTTAAAACATTTATTCTTGACTAAGAATATCTTGTTTGGTTTTAACACTTATGGCTTTTTCAAAATATTTCACTGGTAAAAATCCATCACTATTTCCTGGACATAAAATGACACCATTTGCGGATTTGTAGAACTTAAATCCATCGTCAATTGCCTTTTCGGTGTTGACATGAACTAAAATTTGACAACTGCTTCTCATTCCACTGATGACACCCTTATCACCGGCTAATCCAGTGGAGAAGTGGATGTGTTGCCGCTTCATCCTGCTCAATCCGACGGATTGAATACTCGGCCAACTTTTGAAAAATGTGCCGTGGATGACGACGGGAATATCCGCCGGATTGCACACTTCCGATAACTGTAAATCCAACTCCTGGATTGAATGTCCTTGATTGGCACGGATGTAGACGTCGTCATTTTCCACTTTCAAACAAAACCTTTGTTTGGGACAAGTAGTCACTAAGGCTTTAATACTGTCTTCAGTCTCATTTCTGAACTTGGGCTTTTGCAGAATGTGTGAAAGTTTCACCCAACCATCGGAAGAAATATCCAATCCTTCTTTGATGGCACCATGGCGTAAAATCCAACTAAGAGCTTTACTAATTTTCACAGTTGAACAATCACTGCTATTATCATAACTTGCAGAAGCCATTTAATTTAATTAATAAGTTAATCTGAAATACAATTTGATATTATAACACATATAAAAATAATGAAAAATAAGTCTTTAAACAAAATTTTATCTAGCTATGCAATTACTTTGAAAGTGAACAATTAGCTAAACCATTACTTCATTATGTACATAATGTACATTAAATACATTCATTACATACATTTTGTACATTATGTACAAAATGTACATGTTACTTACTGATCGCCCTGAGCAGGACACCAATGGAGCCAAGATACCGAGCCACTCTAATCACATGTCTTCAGAAGTCCAACAGTGAGGTGATTGGGTAAAGTTGCCTCTGATGGGAAAACAATGGAAAGGAAATTGTGTGTGTAATGTATACGTAGTTGGAAGTGCGGACAGAGTGGCAAGGTTGTGCTGCCGAGTCTATGTTAAACCGTTGAGGTGTGTTGGAGTCTGATTGTTGATATTCTTATTTACATATTTATGAATTTTACTTATGTGATAGTGAGGTTATATTAGGTTAGGATTTGTGAGTTTCCATAGTGTCCCTGATTTATAAAATTTGTTTCATATCCAATTTTTTACGAAAAAGATCAATGTTGGTTAACACATATTGGATTAAGGACCACAACTGGAAAAACCTACAATTTTTAATGTAGGTAAAACAAAGTCATCACCTTTCGGCAGCTGTAATCCAATTACACATCGTTGAATTTTTTGGTAAAAAATGGATGTGAAATGCAAACTTTATAAATAAGAGGCACTATGGAAACTCAAAAATTCTAACCTAACCCCACTCTCACATATGTAACATTCATAATTTTACAACACAATTTTTTTTAAATCGGCCACTATGGAAACTCAAATCTTAACCTAACCTCATTCTCACATATGTCAAATGCCTAAAGATGTAAGTAAGAGGAACTACAATTCTATATAAAACCATACAAATTTTAATCTAAGCAACATAAAAACACAACTTTTTGACTACCATAATCCAAGATGTCGGTATCTGATACTAGAGATGTTTTTGAACATTTTGATTTTATTATTTTTTAGAAAAATTGAATTATGTTGACTGTTGCCTATTAATGAAGAATCAAATATTACATTTCTGTTAATTTCGGGTAATTTTGTGATGGATTTCCTTTTGTAATCTTCCAGTAGTTTTTCTAAGATTTGAGAGCTACACAAAAGTTATTTTTCTTAACCCATTAGCGCCGGAATTAATTTCTATTTTCACATTTTATTTTTTTAATTAATATTGAACAAACTACAAAGAAAATTAATAAAGTTTTATTTTTCCATTAAAAGATATTTACAATGACAAACAGAAAAAAAAACTATGTGTTGCATATATGCAACACTAGGCACTAGGGGGATCATTTTTGTAGTTTAAAAAGGAAAAAGTATTGCGTTGCATATATGCAATGCTGGGCTATAATGGGTTAATGAGAATTTGTTTTAAAAATAATTTTGCAAAAAGATACAATATAATGAAATATGTTAATTCATAGGAAAACTATTAAAACAAATCTAATATCAAATTAGTTATGACCTGTTATATCGCAAATCAAAAGGATTTGTTGTTCCTAAAGAATTGAAATTGACCCCATTTTTTAGTACTTTTACATCTTTTTTTTTCTCCAGTTTCTATAGGTCATCTTATTTATATATTTACACTCTGAGAGAGTTTGATTAAGTGAGTTTCTGTAGCTTTTCTCAGACTTGCAAAAAAAGTTATTTTCTTGGTATTTTTGAAGTTCAAACTTTGGCAACCAAGAAATTGCTACTTTACCACGAGTTCACAGGTTCTTTTTAATAGCTGCTCGACTCTCTAACCCGTGCTATTAAATTCTTATTAAGTTTTTTTCTTTCATTTGGGTGAATATTTCACATTTATTTCTTATTATTCCATAAACAGTTTATTTTATAAATTTTGAAATTACAATTATATACAAATGATCTAGGATGTAATCTATGTCTATGTTAATTGTGTAAACAGAATATTTTTCATGATTGTTTCAAGGCAATTTAAAACTCCAACATCTTCACTTTTTTCAAATGAAGATATTTCCAAAAATCTACTTATTATGAAAGGTTTGGTTTTACTTAGATCATATATTGTTGTGTTAATGATGTTTGATCACAAAATTATTATAATTTCATGTGTTTATGGAGATAATGAAAGTATATGATGTGCTTCAATAGGAATATTTGATGGTTTTAAAAAAAAAACTTTCTGAGCCAAATACTCATTTGTTAGATGATTACATTTGATGATTTTTGGAAATTAGTTTTTTCTTGTCACAATGTTAGTTCAGTTGATTGTTCTCAGCATATGTTGCAATTTTATATATGATTCCGCCATTTTAGTGTTTAAATTTTGTGAATTTATATGAAATTTTATTGGTTAGCAATAAGAGAAAAGTTAATTAGGAACTTATGATGAATGTTATTAGCATTTAATATTTAAACTTATGAATTGTTGTACATCTTGGGTGATATTTTGAAATTCATTCTCATGAGTATGACAACCATTGCCCTAGAATTACACACTGAATTATTCTGATGCTGAAAGTGTGAATTTTAGAATATGCCGTTGTTATACAGTTTGGGGGAGCACTTTGAGATATAGAAAAATTGTTCCCATTTGACACACTGTGTCCTGTTTGTATGATGCTTTCATGTTTAGCCATTCTGGACTTAGCTAGGGTTACTGGTAAGCATCAATTATGATCAAAAAGTAGGCTTTTATTACATTGTTAAATGGATCAACATTTGATAATTACACAAGTGAGGTGACCCACATTCAAATAACCGAGCTTACTTCACTCTTGCTATTTTAAATGCGAAATATAAACAGAAGTATAGAATTACAACTCTTCAAACTAAACAAAAGAAAATGTCTTATGGGTGAAAGTGAAGCTGCTTTGGACATGGTAATATACATTTGTTTTTACAATCACTTCATGAAAAGCCTAAACACAATTAAGAAATAAAGCATTATAGTAAATCACTTAAAGTTACCTCACAACAAGATATTTCAATGAGTAAGGGAAATACTAAAAGCTAAAAAATAGTACCAAAAGGTACATTTTTTAATATTTTAATTATACAACCGAACCTGATTCTCACATATGTAAAACAGTTGAATAAAGTTCATTAAGGAATAACAAGCAAAGTGAAACAGTAAATCTCGAAGATTGGAGTTCAAGAGTTTGTTATTACTTATCTTGAGCATCATAATTGTCCATTTTTACATTATAAAAGTTTTCAATCTATAGAGCAATGTTCATTTACTCACAACTTTAAATTTTTGGCTAAACTTTACTTTAGATCCTTTAATCAAATCTAGCAACTTTAACAATAAAGTACCATCAATTTAGAGAGGTTTTAGTTGTTCAATGTTAACCTTTATTTGTGATTTAGGTTAGGTTAGGTTATGTCAGGTACTGAGGTAAGGCAAGGTACTATTTCACAAAAACAAGTTGGCAAAAATTTACTTTAGATCCCTAAGAAAAAGTACTAAAAGTACTGAACATAAAAAACATTAATATTTACTTATTTTGTGAAATAGTACCTTACCTTACCTGACATAACCTAACCTAACATAA
>JARUHE010324830.1:0-11209 GCA_031471125.1 Archaeomysis grebnitzkii | reverse complement strand
GCTGAAGCAGTGTCAAAAATGAGTGTTTTTTATGTTTTGAGATTTTCCTTTTTACACTATTTTTCCCAAAAATTGTCCCATAGTGGCCCATTTCTGAAATAAAAACTGAAAAATGGCAAACGTGTCCTGTACGTCCAGAGTTAAAATTAAGAAAATTGACAACTTGTGCTGGAGTTCATTTAGAAAACTATTGGGTTGTTGGAGTCCAACAAAAAATCTGCAGTTTCTGGCACACTGCCCTGGTACCAACCGTCGGGTGACGTCACATTTTCAAACAAGACTTAGGCAGTTATTTTGTTTCTCCATAAACCAGTATTTAAGTCAAATTTAGCATTATTGTGAACCATCAAACAAAACCTAACCAGACTTTTCTCCTCAAATGGTTTTTCGGTGGCTAAAAATAGAACAAATAAGAGGACCATTAAAAAAATTTTGATTTGCCATATATAGCATGCTATAATTACTTAAATATTGCATCTATTTTAATAATTTGTAGCTTAATGGACATATTTTATCATATTAAAGTTTCAATGAAAGTCAATTTTGCTAAAAACTATAGCAACAATTGCAAAATTGGGCCTGAGTTGTTAAGATTATCCAAAACTTTAATATGATAAAATATGTTCATTAAGCTATAAATTATTGAAATAGATACAATATTAAAGTAATTATACCATGTTATATATGGCAAATTGAAATTCTTTTTTTAATGGTTTTCTCATTTGTATATTTTTGGCCACCGAATTCCGAAACCCATTTGAGGAGCAAAGTCAGGTTAGGTTTTGTTTGGGTGGGCCACAATAATACTAAACTTTGCTTAAATACTGGTTTATGGACAAGCAAAAGAATTGCCTAAGTCTCGTTTGAAAATGTGACGTCACCCAATGGTTGGTACGCCTGCCAGTTCCATTACATACTGCCGAACAATTATTTCCAAAAGATGGTGTTGTCGTACAATTGGGCCGATCTTGTATAAGTTTTATCAAAAATTTCTTAAACAAATGCATTTCTGCAATAAAAACTTAAAAAAGTGTCCTCTTTGAAATGGAAAAATAGGTATTCACTTCTGCAATCCTTAGCAATGTTTTTTCAAACTAAATAGTTTTGCTCACTATGTAATTTTTCTGTATTTAAAGATTTAAAGGGTGCTAAAAAATATTTTTCATTTCAAAGAGGATGTTCGTTTTTCATCGGTTTTAATTGTTTTTAAGTTTTTATTGCAGAAAAAGACCACTTTAGTCTAATTTTTGTGTTAAAGAGGACAAAAAACCCTGGTTATTAGCACCATGATTTCCAAAACTGCTCAACACCCAATTTGAATCTGTGTTTTCAAGGGAAGACCGTGTAGATACTTCTCCCATTAGGGTTAGGGTACCTTCGTCTTTAGAGACTATTCGATTGACTGAACCAAAGGTAAAAAAAGTGTTGTTAGTTTTAAAAGAGGACAGTGCATGTGGATGTGATGAGATACACCCTACATTTCTCAAAGAATGTCAGACAGAACTGTGCAAACTACTAGCTGATCTATTTACCTTGTCCATGGAGATGGAAGAGTTCCAGAATCTTGGAGAAAGGCTGACACATGTCCAATCTACAAAGGAAGAGCAAAGAAGAGACCGGAAAACTACAGGCCTGTAAGCCTAACTAGCCATGTATGCAAAGTGATGGAGAACATTATGGCAGAAGACATAATGAACTTTATAGAAGATAATGAAGGATTTTGTGATAAACAGCATGGATTTAGAAGAAAGAAGTCATGCATGACAAATCTTGTAACAACACTAGACGATTGGACAAGAGCATTGGATGAGGGTGATGATGTCGACTATATCTTTCTCAACTTTCAAAAGGCTTTTGATAAAGTACCCTACAAGAAACTATTGCTGAAATTAGATGCCTGTAATATTAGAGAGAAGTTGGTAACATTGATACAATCTTACTTACATAATAGAGTACAAAGAGTACAGTTTCGGATGAAAATTAAGAGTGGTGTACTGCAAGGTTCTGTCCTAGGACCAATCCTGTTCCTTGTTTACATAAACGACATCAACCATCAAAATTTTTGCAGAAGATACCAAGATATACCGCAGAGTAAATAAATCAAGTGCACCTGATTGTTACAGAGTGATATGTGTAAGCTAAATGCATAGTCTAAGAAATGGGGAATGAATTTCAATGCAACCAAATGCAAAGTAATACACCTAGGGAGACATAACCCACATCAAGAATATTACATGGAGGAAGGTGGAGACAGACTAGCACTTTGAGATATGGAGAGTGAAAAAGACTTAGGGGTTAAGGTATATGATAACCTGAAATGGACAGAGCAATGCAAAACAGCTGCAGAAAGAGCTACTGGAGCAATGAAGAAACTAAAGAATGCCTTCAAATATATGTCAAAGGAGATTTTTATAAAGTCCATCCTTCTTATGTAAGATCGCACATGGAATTCTCTGTACAGGCATGCAGTCCTTATTTGACAAGAGACATGGATTTACTTGAAACAGTTCAAAGAAGAGCCACTAAACTGGTTAGGGGGTTAAGTCACAAGCCCTACTATGATAGATTAAGAGAACAGAAGCTCTACTCCTTGCATAGAAGAACATTGAGAGGAGACCTCATCGAAATATAAGATAGTGAAAGGATTAATTGGAATTAAGTTTGAAGACATGTTTAGAGCAAGTAATTAAGGAAGAACTAGGGGACATAGGCAGGGTGCTAAAATCTATTTTTCTATTTAAAAGAGAATGTTCGGTTTTGATCGTTTTCAAGTTTTATTGCAGAAAAAGACCACTTTGTGCTAACTTTTGTTTTTGTGTTAAAGTGGATGAAAAAAAAATATTGATGGACAAAAAACCCTGGACATAGGTATACAATTTTCAAGCCGCGAGTTTGAGGTAGGACCAGGGCCGTTTTTTCTCAAATAGTTATAAATTATTGGAATTCACTTGATAAAAATATAGTAAAGGCAGGAAGTGTAGAAACTTTAAAAAAAAATATTGGATAATGTGTGGAATAGGACTGGATATGTGTACATGACTAAGAAAACCTAACGACTAACCATTATGAAAAAAGTAAATGTAAAATTACTTGTAAAAAGTACTTGGCAGGGTGTTTTTTTCAAATTATGGCTTCGCGCAGATGGCACTTTTTTATCAGTTTATTGCAGAAAAAGGTCAGTGACAATTTTTTGGTAAAAAAAAGAACAAAATAAAAATCTCAAGCACAGAAAAATAATCATGAACCCTGGTGTTTGTCCTAAGATAAAATATATTATCTTTCAATAGAGGGTTAAAATATATTAAAATTAATTTTAACACTTGTATTTGATGAAGAAAATGTGGACCACTCAATTTTCACAAATGAACCGACATGATAAAAATTTAAATTTAACAAGTTTGAAAAAAAATTCTTGAAATTTTGACTAGTAAAAGGATATGTCATTATTCCAGTTTAGCACCTGGTTTCGTGTTTTAGTAAATGACAACTAAAAATTACCCTACACAATTTAAAAAATAGCCCGCATCAATTTTTAATAGGAGGCATTATAGAAACTCACCAAACATTACTTAACCCATCCTACTCATGTGAAAAGGAGTTTCTTATTAACTAACCATAAAAACCAAATGGTGTGTAATTTTTTGATTCATGTAAAGTACCTTACATTCCTTACCTTTTTCATTAGATGTTGCCAAAATATGAAAACAGTTGCTAAACCGGAATAATGCCAAGGATATTAATAAGATTAACGGATTGTGATTTGACAAGATTCTATATATGAGCAGAGTGAACAAACAAGTTTGGCTGTTCACATTAATAAATACTTATGTAGGGCAGGATGGAGCACCCAATGTAGTTATAACATGGAAGTTTTTATCTAAATCATGGGAATGAATAATTGAAATTTTTGAGTACTTAAAACTTCATATGAACAAACTATAGCAGACTAGACAAGGTAAAAATTATGAACTGAACAGCTTAAAATGACAAGGAGCTTAATTTAAGATTAGTTAGGCAACCTATATTAAAGTATAAAATCCAGCAGCACAAATTTTATAGAGCCAATTAGGTTAGATTGTGATGCAATTTTTGTTTTACATCAGGTTGGTCAGTGTTGATGCTTTACAGCATTTGAAATATTTTTTTAGATTCCTTTTCTTTATATGGAAAGTTTATTGCAGTCCACCAATCTTTATAATTGCAAAAAAAAAACTATAAAAGACTAAAAATATAGAAAAATAATTTTTTTATTTGAGGAAGAAATTGTTATTTTAGAATACCTAATTATAAAGTGTTTCAAGTTAAAAACAAATGATTAAACAATCTTTTCATTGTTCATATTATCACATAAAATTTTTATTATATTCGTGCAAGTAAAACACTAACTATATATAGATTTCAAAATATTTACTCACTAATTCTCTTAACTACAGCAAGGATACATTAATAAAGTTTTCAATAAATATTTATTTATATGAGAATCTTACACAAATAATGGAAATAATATTTAAGATAAATTATTTTTATTTTTATCACAACAGTAAAGACTATGATTTTCTCATTCCAATTTTTTTAGAAGCTAGAGCATAAATGAATTAATTATCTTTAAGGTTAAGGTTTTGTTAAATAATAATACAAAAAAAGTTGTGTTGTAAAATTAAAATAATTTATTTTATTTTAACAGAATAGAAATTGGGAGAGGACTATTCAACAACAGTCAAAACAAATAAACTGGAGCATAAACAAATTAATTATACTTTAGGTTAATGCTGTGTTAAATAATATAAAAAAAAAGTTCTATTTTAAAATGAAAATATATTTTATATTAACAGAATAGAAATTGGGAGAGGTTTGTTCAACAACAGTCAAAACAAATAAACTTAAAAAATTCAAACCTCAAAAATTAGAATAAAAATTAGAGGTTTGATATTACAAACAAATCAACAAAAAACATTTTATGAACATAAAGAAAAACTTCTTCTTCAATTGTTGTAATAATTATAAATATTTCAATCTAAAATTATAATTGTTCAATGCATTAAATATATTGAAATTCTTTAATCATTTTTTTTCATTTTATTTTTATAATAGTTGAATGTTAATTTGTATTTTCAATGAACATTCATTTCCAAGACTTGTTAAAATTATCACAACAAACTTATATTCTAAAAATGTAGATAAAGTTAAACTAAATAAAATTTGTTTGAGTATATTTTAAACAATATAAAACTAATTAAATAAATCAGCTTAAACATTATATCACTTTTTTCAATATTGTAAAAAAAACAATCTAGTGATTAACTCAAGAAACAAAAAACAATTTTAAATGTTGTTTTTTTTAAAAAAATATTTTTAAATTCTAAATTTTAAACATCTATTTACAAATAGAAAATTATATTTATATTCAAACAAAAAAAAACAAGTTGTATCAAATTTCATAATTCAGTTCAACTCGTATTTTTTTTATTTTCATTATTCAAATATTTGTAAAGAAAAGTTAAATGTGTACTAATTACAAATATTGGAATTGATTTTTAATTATCACAAGTTAGCTTCTCCCAATATTAAATTTTTGTTTTCTTAGGAACAATTATCACAGCTTGAACCCCATCATAAATAGAAGTATTCTTCTGGCATTTACCATCACCTGAAATAAGAAATTAATGCAAATTTCACAAAAAATGTTCTACAATAGAATAAAAACGTAAATTGCTGTAAACATCTTTCAAATACAATAATTTAGCAGAATAAATTTTGGAAGGTTTTACTTTAAAATAAAATGCATTTAGTCTTGCTATTCACCTTTCAATGAATGACTACCATAAAGTAAAGGTACTAACAGAGGTTCATTGATACCCTATAAGGTAGACTAATAAGTTTAGAATAAAACACTATGGTTTTATAGGCAAGAGAGGGATTGAGCAAAGCATCTTAAAATGACGATTTTTCTAAAAATATCACTTCTACAAAAACAGAAGATGTTTAAAGTCAGTAGGCTATTTATCCTTTTATTTAAATAAACAAATCTGTAGAAAAACAAATAATTTTTTGGTTATTTGTTGACATATCTGGGAAATTAGGTAGCTTAGCTAAGAGTCAACAAACTTGTATCATAATAAAGAGCCAACATATTTTGTTCAGAATATCCAATAATAAGTATAATCAAAGGAGAGTTGTAGAACCCCCAAAAAAGACAAATGATGTATAGGCTATTTAAACTATAGAATTTATAGTTGCAGAACAATAAAAAACAATTTAAATGAACAAACAAAATATTCAGAAAACTTTGATGGTATGTGTTTAACAGTCAGATATTGGTCAAATGAAAGTTGAGCTCTTCAAGGCTATATAGCCATTAGCTTACAGTGCTAACCCAAAATCTCATGTATAGAACACACCTTAGAGACCATAACCTAATGGTCAAGTAGATAACCACAGCAACATATGTGGAAGACCCTCAATGACTTGATGTGAAAATGTAATGAAAAGAAAATTTTGGAAAGGTTTGGTTTGTCATAAAATTGGGAGAAAATGAAAAGGACGAACCATCAACTTTAATAATACTTCTTAGCTCCTTAAGGGCAAGTATTTAACAGAACATAACTCCATTGTAATTGGTCTGGCAGAACTTTGTGCAATGCTCAGTGTTATGGCAATATATTGTTACCAAACATATCTTACAGATTTCTTACAAAATCATACAAGAAATGGTCAGATCTTCAAAAAAATGTTTAGTTCTCCTATCCTAATTAATAACACATTCATAAATAATAGAGACTAGTAATCCAAGAACTGAACGGTTCAAGTGTTTCGCGACCATTTATTCGGTATCTTCAAAAAAATTATATTTCCAAAAGGAAAAAAACTTTTCTTTTTTTTTCAAAAAATGACATTAGAAACTAATTATATAAACCTCCTTTCCAATCCATTGATACATAACATAAATCAAACTAAAATAATAAAAAATAAATTTTGCTAAAAAAATTCAAAGATAATTTAATGGATAAAAAGTAATAACATTAACTAAAAACAAATATCAATATAATAAAGCCTAAATGAAATGAAACTTTTAAAGGCTAGATGATATATAAGCATTTATGTCTTTGCCTAACACCGACAAGGACATCGGAATAGCTACGCCTATTTAGAGCGTTGCTATGCATGCTCGACAAAAATTGATGAAAAAAACGAAACATACTCACATTAATACAGTGAAGGTGTGAACAAATCGACAACAATGTCCATAAATGCTTCAAACAAATTCTCTTTTTTAACTGAATGCCTCCACATCTGCTTGGCCAAGTGGCTGACAAAATCCGCTTCACTTATTTGAGTTGTAGGTAGATTAAATTTAACCCACCGCCACGATCCCCTTATCTTGTTTGTATGCAGACCTGTGTGAGGCTGTTTAAAATTTGCAGCATTGGACACCTGCAAAAGCTTGTAGCCTTCATTGGAAAGGCATTCATACTCTTTTAGGTCGGCACACACAATCGTTGTTCCTGGCTTTACTCTCTGTTTTGCTATTTGCAAAAGTGTTTCTTGGTCTGGTAAATTTATTGCCACCATAAACACCTTCTTAGAACCTCTTTCTGCTCCTCCAAAAACCCATCTGGCTTTACCTTTATTGCCTTTGTTTTTCTCCAAATTATTTATGGCTATTTCCACAGTTTTTCCTTCACCACCCAACTGTTCATTTTTTTTGGCCTCTTCATATATAATAATTTCTCGGCAAAAAGTGGCCAAATCTAGCAAATCCGGAGGAGTTACTTTTAGTTCGTGAGCAGTATCGCCAACGGAGGCATCACAAACAATGTAGTAATAAATGAATCTCAAAATTGTCGGAATTTCCAGATGGGAAAACTCAAAAAATGTTCCTTTTTTCACGCATATGCTGAAGAAACACTCATCTCTAGATTCATCCACACAACATACTTGTGATGTATCAACGTTGAAAGACAACTTTTTCGAACAATTTGGACACTTGCCCGTAATTTTGACAAGATTTCTTGACTCCAAATATGACCAAAAAGTTATATCGCCACCATAGAGCAGTAACTCCAGATCCTCTAGCCTTTGGACAATCATTTTTATTTTAATTATCTTAGAAAGGTTTTTAAATTTATGAATTCAATTATCACTGCAGAGATTTTTTGAAATTTATTTATTGAATTATCACAGAAGGGACTTTTTATTTACCACAATAGGATTTTTTTGTAATTACCACAGAAGTGATTTTTTATTTAATTATTTAATTACCACAGTAAGGATTTTTTAATTTATTTATTTATTTATTGAATTATCACAACAGGGAGATTTTTATTTGCCATAATAGGATTTTTTGTAATTACCACAGAAGAGACATTTTCATTTAATTACCACAGAAGTGATTTTTTATTTAATTATTTAATTACCACAGTAAGGATTTTTTCATTTATTTATTGAATTATCACAACAGGGAGTTTTTATTTGCCATAATAGGATTTTTTGTAATTACCACAGAAGAGACATTTTCATTTAATTACCACAGTAGAGATTTTTTGTCATTTATTTATTTCTTTAATTATCACAGAAAGGATTAAAAATACATTTTTCCAGACCCACCTAACCTACGATCAGGGTTGCCATCTTGTGTGAGAGAAAATATTCTGGGCTCTTGAATCTCAAAATAAATCCACTGGAATAATCTAGATTGCACAAGGATAACTTGAAAGCATATAGAGATGAAGCCCTCGATCATTTGTGTTTCTTTTAAAATCTTTTAAAATCTCTAAATTAATTCAATGATATTATCAACTTTAAGGACTCTCAGAATGAGAACACTAGTCCTCCCAGCTTTATATTACTTCACACTCTTAGTAGAGTATGTGAACAATAATAAATAAATAATATGATAAATAAGAACAACATAAGGAAAATCATACACAAGTTTTTGGTTGAGCGGACATGCTGAAAACTCTCGCTAGTGATGTAGATTCTCTTCTCTAAAATTCAAAAAACAAATCTCTCTCAATGGTCACGCCAAAACGAATCTCTTCAATTAATGGTCACGCCAAAACGAATCTCTTCATTAATTGGTCACGCCAAAACGCCGGGTATCTGCAAAAAGAAACACGAATTAGTATGAACCCCTACAGTGTTACTTTTCCGTCATTTTCATCTTCGTTGTTGTCCGGACATTCAACAAACGGTTCAAGTTTTTATTTTCTTATTAACTTGTTTTGTAGAGCAAGTGAAACAAAGTTAAGACATAGGTGTTACTTTTCCGTCATTTTCATCGTCGTTGTTGACTGGACATTCAACGAAAGGTTCAAGTTTTTATTTTCTTAATAACTCGGGGTTTTTCTAAAAAATATTTTTGCATCAAATTTACAGAACTGATTAATCAATATGCTTAAAATATAATGCAATATAATTATTTTTAAATAATTTCAGATTTTTTAGTATTCAAGTTTAAAATGAAGAAAATATACTTGTAAAATTTTCTACATTCAACAAAAGGTTCGAGTTTTTATTTCCTTTATATTTTTGCTTCAAACTATCAGCAATTTAGCAATAAATATGCATATATAAATGTAATAAATTTAAAAAATCATTTTTTTTATTGGAGGAAACTAGTGCCGTGGGCGTCTTGAGGTTCAACGCATGCACCAGCCACAACCAAGCCTTGGGCACACAATGTGACTTCGACCCACAACCACAGGCAGGGGAGTTTGGCCTTCCCTCTCTATAACCCCATTCTATGCAGTTAAAGCAAAACTTTTAATTGTCAGAATTTGATTAAAAATTATCAAAAATACATACAAATATATAACTTGTATATGTATATAGAATGTCAGGCCTGAGGGCCGGATAAGATATTTTTTGGGGAATTCATATGTCGAAACATTAATTGTTGAAATCATTCCTCTCTCCGACATTTGTATACAAAGTTAATTAGTAATTGCATTACTTTTTATGTCTCTTCATTGTTGTTGGCAATTAATAGAGACTTACAACTGATTCGATTTATGTATCTATTATTTAAAGTCAAATAACATATCAATGTTTCTTATAAATGCTACTGTTGCTTTATATCCTTCAAAATGTTTTAATTTTAAGTCTTGTTACAATATTCAAAAGCGTTTGCCACACATTGACTAAATACCCGACTTGTTAGCATCATTTTCATTTCTTGGGATCTCCAATTAATGTGTGTTTTGTTAATTTATTGCCTAAATGTGGACCTTCAACACTTTGAAGTTTTTCGAACTCTACAACATATTGCCATTTAATTTTATTATCATTGAAAAATAGAATTTTTAAGTTTGAAAATAAATTTCTCATTAGTTTCATCATATGACAAACATCAAAAAAAGTATATATTTTTTAGATCTGTCAGTAGGATTAGAGAAAAGTGGTCTTATGAGGAACTTACTCAAGGCCCTAGCTCTGTCAGCATAGCAAAGTGACATGAAGGCCCATCAAAAGTTAATGAAATTGTTTGGATACCAATATGCGATAGTTTAATGATGCACTTCAGAACAATTTTCGCCCTTTCGCATTCAACCCATTTGTAAAACAATAAGCAATTGGAACTTTCCAGCTGGAGGTTAATGCAGCTGCCATTACTACAATACTACAAATGCATCTTTTGCAGTAGGTAGACTGTCACTATCTAGTGTGGTTCGAATATTAAAAATACCCTGCATATCATTTTCTGTTGATTCAATCTGCTGTTTTATCTCCATCTCCTTAATCATTAAGGCTATTAGAATGCAGGTCCTTTTCAATAATACTTCTTAATGAATTGAAAGATTGTCTTACATACCAAGGACCACCAAGAACATCTTGATACTATTTTCTGATGGTACTTGAATGTCATAGTTCTTCATTTTTTCTAATTAGTTCATAAGCCTTACAGCAATTTAAATTTTGCATAACGGCAAATAAGAAGTTTCCATTTTTGTCGAGCTCTACATAGACGTAGAAAATCCGATGTTGTCGTCATTGGCGGCGGCGTTAGATAATGACTTGAATGCTTATATATAATCTATACTATTATTTCTTTTGTGGGGGACTTTCATGTCGTCGTTGGTATATACATTCAAAATTTTTGCACATGTGATGTCAATTTTATTTTGTAACTTATTTACCACCACTCGTGTGTTCAATTGCTTGGAGGCGTGGCCAATTCAGACCGGTGAGGGTATTAACCCTCGTCATGTAA
>JARUHE010324819.1:0-11210 GCA_031471125.1 Archaeomysis grebnitzkii | reverse complement strand
TAAGCAACGTTGGGTCTGGTTAGTACTTGGATGGGTGACCGTCTGGGAACACCAGATGCTGTTGGCAACCGGCGGTGTATGTGCATTGCACCCATAGCCTGGTCCATTGGGACCAAATAATAAATAAAATAAAATATTTCTTAAACAAGGTTTGTTAAAATAACATTTTATGGTGCTTAAGACTTATTGATTTCAGAGCAAAGATTTTCAGGTGTGAATTCGCTATAAACCGAAAGGGTTAGGTTATGATTAGTATTTCATAGAATTTTTAAATGGTTATGTATTAGTATTTTATAGAATTTTTTTAAAAATTGGTTCAAGATATTTGAACTCTACCAAAAAATTAATAATTTCATGCTTATCAACTTGCACAATTTAGGTTTTGTAATTATAATAAGTTATTTTTGGCAACACACCTTAATACATACTATTTTCTCATCTTGCCTAAGTTTGAGTTTTTAACCCTTTCTGTAAAATGGCATAAGTCTAATCTATTGTTAGATCAACCTAAATTGCATTCTCCACCAACCTTTTTTTGTTTTGAATGAATTTTTTTTAATTAAAATTGTTTCACTATTTTAATATTTCATCATGACTGGTTAAAACCCCATCCTCCAGAATTATAAATATTAATACAAACAATTTTTAAACCAAATTAAAATGGATTTTTAACCCATCACAATACAATATTAAAATAGTGATACAACTTTAGTTTAAAGTACAGGAAGGGTTAGGTCATCAACTTCAAAAGAAGTAAATGGAGGATGCTCAACAATCATTCGTTGCTAAACCATTTTTCAATTTTTCTTCTTAGACCTCAGTTGTGCTTACATGTTCGAGGTGACTGCAGTCAGCCATGACAGCCTCACCCTCACGTTCGAACATCCGCAAGAGGAGTCGACCGCTACAGCCGAGATTGACCTCAGTGACATCATAAATGTTCGATGCCACCTGCACACACTCACGCCAGACCCGGCCTTCTGCTCCGACGAATATGCTACCAAAGTCCTTCAAAGGTAAATAGAAAAAAACTTTTTTGCACTAAACTTTTGCTCACCAGCTGCTTGTAGAGACGGATCCTATGCACTGCTCGGCATATGCCCTCATTGGTAGTATTAGTAGTGGCAACTTTAGGGTTTTTTTTCTTCATCAGGCCCCATGCATCAAATCAAGTTTTTCCAACAAATATATAATAAAGAATTTTTACGATCTTCTACATATTCACTTTGTTGTTTACTTCAAGTAACAATTTTTTTTGTTTATATATACTTTTGAAATTTCATTATGTTACGTAAGAATACTTTATCAAAAAGATGATAAAAATAAATGTAAATTTAATGTTCAAGTAATGAAATAGCATACATATGAAAATAAGACCTTTTTAAATTGTATGCAGAGATGTATGCGTTAGCCTAAAATAAGTTTTCATCACACAGTAGTCATAAAATTTACTTTTGCCTACGTCAATTTACAAACATTTGAATAATTTTAAACACTTGGTTCATGTAAAACATCATTTTAACTTTGTGAGCTGTTGCAGCTGAAAGCACTCTATAAATGTGATGCATTATTAACTCTATTTCATTTGGTTTCATTAAAAAAAACCTTGTTTATTTAAAAATTAAAATAAATGAGTCTTCAAATAGCGTTTTCTTGAATATTTTTTTTCGATTAGGCCCTATTTCGTTACTTGAATATTAAGTTTAAAAATTATTCATCAACTTTTGTCAAAAAGCAATTTTGTATCATAGACTGGAATGAAAAAAAAGTATTATTTCATAAATAAAAAAGTTCCTATATGAAATAAATAAGACGGTTAAATTTGAAATTAATAAGAGGGTTAAATTTGAAATTATTTTCATTCGTATGTTATGTATCCAATATTTTGATGCGAGGGGCCTAGAGAGCGAAAAAATTGGCCAGTGATAGTAGCATAATATACTTTATTAGGAAGATTTTTCGATTAATTATCAGTTCAATTACAACAACATTTATTGATATTTCTATGACCACTTTGAACATTTTCTAATTTTCATGGAAGTTGTATTTAGCAAATTTGTTTTGAGCATAACATTTTAGGTTGTAACAACCATCAGCCTTTATAAACTACTACTGATTGCTGGGGATGTGGAGATGGAGGCTGAGGATCTTTTCAGCACTTGAAAAATGTTATTTAAATAAAATAAAAAATTTATTGAACATGACTGGCTTTACTTATAATTCTGAACAATATTATTGATTTTTTTTGTTGTAAAATCAATGTTTATTGAATTATAGGTTTTCAAATCTCTGGTTAGTCATCACTTAGCAGATTTTTGACTAAAAATTGTTATATTTACAGATTGTTTTATTGAACATGTATTGGTTTATATATATAATTCTGAAAAAATTTGTAAACTCAATATTTATTGAAATGATAAGTTTTGAAATCTCTGATTAGAACAAAACTTCTATTATTTTTTCCTTGGTCATAGCATTAATTCATTTATGAATTCTCTCTTCTGTGTTTTATTTTGATTTTAGAGAAATCCTCATTTAACACATGTGTGAGATGAACACCATTTCTTGAATACATTTTTTCTGAAACTGTTTTTTGAAATATTTGCTTATTACGGTTAGCTTTAGGCTATCAAAGGGATGTGTAGAGCCCTTCTCCCCTCATAATAAATAAAGGATATGAAATTTAATTTTTTGTCACTTGAATTTACTTTAAAAAAATTAATTAGTTTCAACATCAACAGAAAACATTTAAGATATAAGAAACAAACTTAATATTAACATTTGACAATCATCTGCTAGCCCCTTTTACCTCAAAAACAGGCAAATCCTGCTTTGGAAATACTGAACATAAGCACTACCAGAACCACCACAAAACTTACAAACAATAACATAAGCAGACGACAACAATACTCTCCTCACACATCAACCCTCAAACAGTAGAACGTCAAACACTACACTACCTACAACAGATACATCAATGGACAACAGACAACCAACTAACACTAAACGCAAACAAGACTACCACCACCCTCTTCACACCGGACCTGGTCGAATACAGCAACACACTACACCTACACATAACACAACACCCTACTACCAACAGTAAAAGAACCAAAAATACTACATGCCTCACAACAAAGACAAACCCCAGACACATGAAACAGACAATATTTGACAACAACAATAACTACACAGTAAACATGGACACCACCCCCCAACAGACCACATACCAAACCATCAAACAACACCTAAAAGACACTCCCAAATAGTTACCAACTACACAAACACCAGACATGGCAACAAAATCCTCAACAGACCTACCCCTGACATACTGGGGCATGACACTGGCACAGCTCAGAACAAATAAATCCCCACATCTACAAGAATACCTACAAAAAATAGATCCAGACACTCGGCCAACAGAACATACACAACACCGCTCACCTGTTCAAGTGCCCCCGTGTGCAGACCGACCTGGCCCTGGAGGCCCTCTGGACAGACCCAGTGGGGTCGTTGGGCCTGCTGGGGTGGGAGCTGGATCCTCCAGCGTGAGGGCTCCATCCTTAATGTCGAGGATGGAGTGGGGTCGACAACAACAACAGCACTACTTTTTATAGTGTTTATCAACTTGTGATTTTAGTGCAATGATCATTTAACATAACATTATGAGCAACCTTTCTTAAATATTTTACTTCTAAAACTAGAATTTGTTCTTTATCAACTTGTTTTTTTTTCAAAAGTAAAAGAAACTTTCATTTTTTTATTTTAGAACAATGATTAGGCTATCTAACAAATGAAAAGTGGATGGAGTCTTATTTACAATATATTGTTCATTGTCCAAATTTTTTTTTCTAAAACTTTGAATAATTTTCAGTTTTTATGGTATTTATGGACTTTTCTTACGAGATGTTACTGTTAAAGCTTGTAGGGTTTGATTCTGTAATGGTTTTAAATAATTTACATTCATGGTTGCACATCTACTAGTAATCTAAGAACTGCTCAAATTTCTTGTGACCTTTCATTAACTCCATAAAATATTTTTGATACAAATATTATTTTTATGCTCACATATTTCTCCAAAGTAGAGTAAACCTTTTTTTTTATTTTACACCAATACTAATTAAACATAAATGAAAGATATATTATAAATGATATCTTGAATACATTTTTTTGTAATAACATGAATTTGTTGAAATAACTGTTTTTAAATGAACTTAATGAATTCAGAGCAATGATTTATAGATGAATACACTATAAACCCGTAAGGTTTCGTTTTTTCTAGATAAAACCTATATTTTATAAGAAAATAGACAATTCATGGTTAACGGAGATTTTCATTTGAAGGCTCCGAGAAAAGTGTTTTTAAAACAAATGAAAGAACTGGAGATTCCAAGGTAGAATGCATGAAGGACTGTTTTGCCAAAAAATTGTATTTCTTTACATAAATATTTTAGGAGTTTTTTCATGATTAACCTAATTTGTTAAGAGATACTTTTATTAGAAACAAATGAAAGAAAAGTGTTAATATAATATTATATAGAATTGTATTACAAAACTACGCAATTTTAGAAACTTTTTTAACATACAAAGTTTTTAAAGCATATCATTTACTCTTATGCTTGTTCATTAATTCATTCTCCCTTTTTTTTCCTATCACTATCTTTCTCTTTCCCTCTCTTAGGCTCTCTCAAACTGGTTAATGACAACCAAACTTTCCCCAGGTGCCTTTCAATTCCTGTGACGATGCGAGCCGTGATGCGCAAGTTAACAAAAGAGGAGCAACAAAATGGCCTCCCAGGAGGGGATTCAGTGGTGATGATGGGTGGGGGAAAGCTTCCCTCAGACCTCAACCAGAACACAAAGTTCCTCCTCAACGAGTATGATCGGGTCGGAATGCGTCGAGAGCAGATTATGTCGTCACATGTCGGAAACCTGAATGTGGTTGCCAACTCGAATCATGCCTTCTACCAGAACAACTTCAGCCAAGGGTCGCAAGAAAGAAGTGAGGGGAATAATCCCCTCACTGCTCTTGGTAATGCCGTGCAAGAGGCCGGTACTCCCCTTGGCTATGGAGCTCTGATGGGAGCGGTGAGTCAGAAAGCTGGAATAGCACATTCTTTTTTAGGTGATGTCAAAGCACCCAAAGTTAGAAAAAGAAAATCTATGATGGACATAGACCGCAAGTACAACGACGATGTTGTCATAGACCTGGATGAGAGGAGCTCGGATTCCATGCAGAGTGAACCAGGTCTGTTGCTGTCTGAAAATGCGAAGCGAAGGGAGATCAAGGTAGACAAACTGCCCAGTATGGCCTCCAAAAGGAGAGCTTCTGAGGATTCTGTCAGTAGCGACACAAGCAACAGCGAACTTGCGGCCCTAAGGAAAAAGGTCTATGGACAGGACAATTCATTCGCCAAGATTAAGTACGTACACAAGGATCCGAAAGATCTGAAAAAAGTCAAGAAACATCGACCGGATGATCCGATCAACCAACGTAAATCTCCGATCGTCCTTGATCTTACAGAAGTCGATTCATCTAACAAGAAGTCGACTAGCCCAAGTGTGGTTTCATCGCAGTCCAGTGGCTCCTCCACTAACACCCTGAGTGCTGCCCTGCTGAAGAGACCTGGTATAGAAATCATCCCAATACCTGGCAGCACAACGGCCATATCAATCCCTTCCTCCATCACGGTCACTCCCGTCATGAAAAGCTCTGATGATAAGTACAGCAAGGATAAAAAAGATCGTCGAGATAAGAAAGATCTTGACAAGAAGGAACGTAAAAGAAGGCGAGATGATTCGCCCAGCAGCACTGGAAGTAGTAGTAGTACAAATAGCAGTATTAGCAGTAGCAGCAATACCAGCAACAGCAGTAATAAACAATCAAAAGTACAAATAATAAGTGGAAATCATCCGAGTCATAAACATTCTTCATCTCTAACATCATCATTGGAGAAATTCAAAGCAGAGTCACATGCTAAATCCAACCTATCTGGGATGACAGTGAAACAATCTACTCCACCCTATCAATCTCCCACCAAGAAGACTACTCTTTCTCCAACAATGTCAAAGTCTGTAATCCCAAACAAAGTTCCTTTCAGTCCAAATAAGGTAAACAATAAGCCAAATAAGTTGGTCTACAGCCCAACACAATCTAATCAATCTTCAAACAATTCTCCCAAGCCATCTAACAGTCCCAAGTCATCTGGAAGTCCAAAGCATCACCCGAGTATGTCTCCTAAACACACTAGTATGGGCAAACCGAGCATGAACACACTTAAATCTGCATCTCCTACTTTTTCTAAGCCTTCTCTGTCTTTAAAATTGAGTAAAAGCAAAGATAAAGACAAGAACTACTGTCAAAGTCCCTCAAGACCTCCAGTGTCATCTGCCAACATCTCTCCCACAAGTTCGACCACGTCGTGTTCGTCGATTTCGAAACCCAAAGTGACTTGTTCGTCCACATCAAACTCTTCTGGGGGGAAGATGAAGGGTGTGTCTGATGCCCTGACCATCACAAAAGTATCTACTGCAGATCTGTCATCGTCCACATCCGTGTCTTCATCCTCAGCTACAGCATTCACATCTTCTTTTTTGGGGCCAACGCAATCGACGACCACGACTGTCATAAGTGACAAATCCCTGACCAATATCGACAAATCGAAAGTGTCTCCTCCTAAACACCGCAAAGGGTCTCTGATCGATATTGTGGATAAGTTGAGGGCAGGTGCTGGAGTTGGGTCAGATCAGTTGACCATTGAAAAGAAGGAGAAGAAAGATCAGTTAAAATCTAGTGGTGGCGATCTAAAAAAAGACACCGAGAAGGAAGCTGAATTCACCGTGACTACCGATCCAGAAAGTAGGTTGAAAATCACTATTAACAAAGCCAGTAAAGTAAGTAACATCTCGAAAACCTCTTCATCTAACGTCTCTCCAAGCTCAAAAAATGCGGTTTCAAAGAGCAATTCAAATATGAAGTCAGGAACTATGAGTGGGTCTGCTTCTAAAAAGGTTTCCATGTCCAGTTTGCCTCCTATTCCCAAGCTTCCTCCATCATCTGTTTCAAATATCACAGCCACAGCTATTTCACCGCTTGCCAGTTCTTTATCGATGGTTCACTCGAGCCCTCTCCAGTACCAGCGAGAAAGGAGCAAAGATAAAGAAAGGGATAAGGAAAGAACATCTTCCTTATCAACATCTTCAGTATCATCTACAGAAAGAGCCAAATCAAAAGAGGGTTCTGTTGAGGCCAAAGTAAATTCAACTTTAAATGCATCTCCAAATGTGAAAAAAGATTCGGAGAAATCTTTGGCTAAATCCTCATCGAAGGAAGAACTGCGATTGTCTCATCTTGCTTCTACAAGAAAACTCGAAGCTCAGGAGGCTGTGGAAAAGGCAATGAAAATTCTTTGCTCGGGTGAAAGGAATGATTCATCGGATAAATTAAAACCTGATCAGGATGTTCTACAGGATAGCTTCAATGAGAAAATTCCTGAAAATATTGGCGACAAAGCATTTTCTGGGAACCACTTAAAGATGGCAGCCACTCTTTCCGGACTAAATGCGACCAACCAGAATGATTCCTTATCCTACAGAGATTTATTTCAAGATATAAACAGCTTAAAACCCAATGAAAACTCAGACCCTGCCATCAAAGGAAGGGAAAATCCTTCAACTACGGCTGCCAGTTTACTGTTGCCTCGCCTTCCTACTACGACACATGTCAGTTCTCATTCCTCCTCCAATTCAAATATTCAATCAACCTTGGAGTCTCACACAAAAACCTCCTCCAACGATATATTTGCCTCTCGGCAAACCACGACAGTCCTTTCTGGTGCGGACATCAAAGAACCGTCTCTGATATCGGCCAAAATTGACCTCGTAGAGAAGTCCATAAAACCCATAGACACCGGCAGCACTAATTTACCCGCACCGTCCGCACCACTATCGGCTCTGTCGCATAACCAAAGCCATGGCAAACCACCGACTCCCAATCTAGGATACCCACCGTCTCCAACAGTTCAAATCAAAATTGTCAAATCTCCCGCACCTGTTGCATCTCCGAGAAATATAATTTCCCCCGTTTCTCAGCATTCCCCTTGTATCATAGATGACGATCTCATGGACGAAGCATTGATGTGCACAAGAAAGTAAGATTTTAATGTAAGTATTTCACCTTTTCATTTCACATGTATGAACTTGAACCCTTATTTCTCTAAGGAAAGAGGATGTCCCAAATAATATGTCATTTTCAACACCTACTTTAATGTATTTCAGTCTTCATGGCAACAATTAATGAGGATTGAAAGAATTAAACAAATTTTCTGAACATAACCATTGATAAAAATAACAAAATAAAGGTTTGTCCACACTGCTGAGATGCAGCCTCCGATAGGTTATTTTTTATTGAAACTTATAATTATTTTAATTATTATAAATTATATTTTTTATAGATTATAATTATTATAAGTTATAATTATTATAGATTAAAATAGATTATTATATATTATAATTTTTATAGATTATAATTATCATAAATTAATATAGGTTATAATTGTTATAGATCATAAATTATAATTGTTATAGATCATAAATTATTAGATTATAAATATTAATTGTAAAAAAGTTTAACCCTCTAAGGCCTATTGTGACAAGTCGGCAGCATTTAATTGTATTTTGGTGCTTATGGCCGGTAAGTGTACAGGCATTTTAATTTCCAAATGTTATGTTGTAGACATAATCCACCAATCTTGACAAACACGCCACCCAATTATTATTCTGAACTGATATGTATGTTTTTTTTTATTTTCAGGATCTTTTACATATCATTACCAGCCAGTCGTGATCTTTTTTGGTTATTGAAAAATGAAAATCTAAGTAGGTAATAAAATTTAAAAAATGTTTTTGTTATATACATACACATATATATTTATATGTATACAGATTTGAGTGTGTGGACCTACATGTATGTGTATATATATGCCTATTGGTATGACTGATGTACATGTCGGTAATTTAAGGTTAGTAAAGAAATAATTTTAACTTGTGCTTTCTCCTTATGTTCTTCGGAAGGTAAGACCTGCTATGGTTAGTTTGTGTTCTTTTCTCATTATCCGATTTGTTATTTATTTATATTTGTGTATAAATTGTACTTTAGTTAAGTGTATATAAAGGATCTTTAGTATATATGTGACAAGTTCTTCTGTTTATGTCTGTGTAATTTCACATGATTAGATATTGATATGTATTATTAATTTCAACTGCCAAGTTTTTTATCTTTTCAGGGATAATTTAAAGTACTTTAGCTGTCGTTCATGAACAATTAACACCTGAATTTTAAGCCTTAACTGGCAAACACTCATTACTTTCAGTATTATATGTTGATTGTCTTTAGACATTAAAAGGTCTTAGATACATTTAAATTTGCTTTCATTTTAATGCAAGCTTAGAATATTTATGTATGTTTATTCCATTTTTTCTTATTTCTTCCTTTTATTTTGAACTTTCATTATGACCTTATTTATTCAACGGTAAAAATGAAGATTTCTTCTATTAAAAATATTTGCTTAACACAACACCAAAAAATAGTTTGTTAAAGATGGTGCAGGCTTCTATTTGATGTTAATTTACACTGAAAACACTTGACTAACTTTTTATGTCTTGAAGATAGTAAAAATTCACTAACCTTTGTTAACCAATGTCATACAATTTTGATTGAATCGCAAGAAATTTGATTGAATCAACCAAAATGTATGTGCTGTTAACAAAGGCTAATCAGTTTTGACTATTTTAGACATAAAAGTTAGTCAAGTGTTTTCAGTGTACAACTTCTCTAAGTAACTGTCTCACTGAAAATTTAAAAGAAAAATTTATGTAAGAAATTGAATGGCATTCATTTTTACCGAGATATAAATGTTTGATGGTGAAATTTAATGCAACAACATAAAAGGTTGAGAAAGAAATGATTTACCTGTGTAAATATTCTATTTGCCTGTGTTCAAATATAAACTGTCCTTGTTCCCTAAACGTTTTCATTCAATGAATTTTTTGATGTGTATAAACACAACCAAATTATAAATACTCTGAAATGTTGAGGGATTAATTCAGTCCTAAATGTTGTTCGTTCATCTCGACTTTAAAGAATAAAAAGCTTCGGAGCTGAAGTTTTTAATGTTTGTTATAATTTAGAATGAAAGTTTAGTTGATCCACATTATTTTAAATGTATATTTGTATTCATATTCTCTGGCTTTTGCATAACACATTATTTATTTTACTGCTTCATTCATTGACAATGATGGACTATTTATTTGACTTTTGTGGCTTTTTTGCATAACATATTTATATTGTCTAGCGTCTTTATTTATATAAATGTATTTATTTTGCATATATAGATATACATATTATTACTCGTTTAAATGGATTTGTGGACAAAGTTTTTATGTTATGAAACCCTACATCCGCTGGCATAAAGTTACCTCAACATAACGTAAAATCATAATGCTCATAATTATATATTTATTGATTGAGATTTTCATTTTAATGATAGAAGTTATATTTATTGTCGTAATTCATAGATTATTATTTTAAGTTCTAACTTGGTTCTATTTTCTCAATAATTATTTGTTTTTCATGTGTGTAATCATAACCAAATTAAAAATATTAAACTATTAATGGAGTAATTCAATCATAAATGTTGGTGTTTCGTCTTCACTTTGAAGAACAAATGTTTTTCAAACTGAAGTTTTCAATGTTTGTTAAAATTTAAAATGAAATATTTTTTAGACCCACATTTTCTCGAATGTATATTTGTATTATTTATTCTCATATGTAAGTAAATCTTCATTTTCTCCAGCTTCATTATTTGTTTTTGTTTCATTGACAAGTATAAATATTTATTTGACTGTTATAGCGTTTTTTAATAATATTTCGTTTATATTGTCTGGTGTTTTCATTGATATAAATCCATGTTTTTAATTCTTCTTATTACTAATTAATATAATGAAGAATTTATTTATTTTGCATATTTTGATATACATTTTAAATGGGTTTGTGAACAAAGTTTTTGTGTAGTAAAACCTCTCAACATAACGTAAAATCATAATGCTCATAATTATATATTTATTGATTGAGAATTTCATTTTAATGATAGAAGTTATATTTATTGTCGTAATTCATAGATTATTATTTTAAGTTCTAACTTGGTTCTATT
>JARUHE010324808.1:0-11210 GCA_031471125.1 Archaeomysis grebnitzkii | reverse complement strand
TTTTTATTATAGAAATGAAAATAATAATATTAATATTAATACTTATTATTGTAACATAAAACTAATGTTAATAGTAATAACAATATTAATAATAAAAACAGGTTTTATAATGATGTCATAATTATTATGTAATGCACTGGTGATTTTGCGAAGAAAATATGAACACATAAATTTTGTTTAAAGGATTATTTTATTCAACGATTATTTATTGTTGGTTGCAGCATAGCCGAAGAAAATGCATCAATGCTGGTGTTTAGTTATAGCCAGATTAATTATGCATTGTAGCATGCTTGAGCATTTATATTCATGCATGTTATGTAATATTTATGCTGAGTTTTTAACATTTCTCTTTTAATTTATTACTTTCTCTGGGATAATTTTTTACAATGTACAAATTAAGATGAAATACTCTATTAACTCAGCATCACTTGTTCAAGATAATTTACTTTATATGTACTAACAAGCGCTGTGTGATGTTAGTTTAATCTGGTAATAATGATCACAAAATAAACTTGTTTAGTAAATTACATTTTAATTAAATAAATCTCAACATTTTAGTTGTAGCTAAGGATAAGCTTTAATAATTATAGCAGGGCAGATCGGAAATGAACAGTGTGAGTTCTTAAGTAGCTTTAATAAAAATATAAATATCCATTAAACTCTGATGTGCATTAATTGTCCAATGGCTTAAATTGTATTTGTTGTTTAAATTAGTTACTTGTTTTTCTTAAAAATTGATTTTAAACAATTAAAAAATTATAATGAAAGTATCATACGAAAAGAAATATGTTTTTGTTTCATTTAATTTGTTGTGCAATGTATAACTAAAAGAAAACAAGTAGTTATAAGTATTTATTTATCTTGACTTCAACCTGAACAGTCACAATAATGCATGATGTCAAGACTACGCGTTAAGTATCTTTTTTCTATTGTTTTAATTGGTCCCAGTGGACCAGCCTATGGGTGCAAGTACAGCACATTCTGCGCCATGTCTTGCGAACAACATCTGGTGTTCCCAGG
Source organism: Archaeomysis grebnitzkii (assembly GCA_031471125.1). Classification (NCBI taxonomy): domain Eukaryota; kingdom Metazoa; phylum Arthropoda; class Malacostraca; order Mysida; family Mysidae; genus Archaeomysis; species Archaeomysis grebnitzkii. The sequence continues at coordinate 10,190 of JARUHE010324808.1, read as the reverse complement.
CGGTCACCCATCCAAGTACTAACCATACCCATCATTGCTAAACTTTGCTGATCAAATGGGAAGCGGTGTTTCAACGCGACCAAGGCCTTTGATACGCATTAAGTATCGAGGAGAGAAATGAGAAGAAATATTCAGGTGCCATATATAGTAACTTCTTCCGTAAAACATACCTATAAAATACAAAAGTATTCATAAATACCGTAAGTATACGGATATGTATGCCCGTGTAGTTTTAAACTTTATTTTAATTTTTAAACAATTGCTTAGATTGTTATTAAGTGCAACCGTATTGTTGAAATATATCAAAAGTATCAGAATAACAAGCACAATTAAATGCTACACTTTAAAATTTGTGTTTGTATGTTACAAATGTTTCTAAACTTGTGTAATTTTGTAATACAACTATACTGTATATAGTAATATATTGACATTGTGTTAATTTGCTTCCAATAAAATTATTGCTTAATTATAAAATGTCTATTATTTAAAAAAAATGTCTTTTAAACATTTTACCTTAGAATCTTCAGTTCTTTCATTTATTTTAGATGAGCTATTCTTTGAACCTTAAAATAAAAATCTGGGTTAACCATGAATTTCAACTTTCTTATACAATGTATGGTTTAATAAGTAAATTAGTCACACCTGTGTAGATGTTTAAGTTTTTCATTTCCATTTAAGCAAACTTTTCTACAAAATGTTTTTTTTTATTATTTTGAAAAATGGTAAAATTTCGGCGGAGACCACAAATGATCCACTGTCCCAACACTAACACCAACAATAGCAACACTCAGAGGCAAGTTATTGAAACTATTTTTTCAGACACAATCTAATTAACAATAAGATATCAATTTATGTTGATCAAATTACATACACTAGATACACCGTTGCATATATAAATATGGATCGACAATAGCACGAGTGAGGTAACTCACATGTTGTGTGTATAACAGTTACCTCACTTGAATTATTATCGATGCATATAAAAAAAGTTTTGTTTATAGCGCTTACTGTTAACGTTCTATCTGTTATTCAGGGTTGACAATGATTATTTATTCAATTTTCATTTATAAAAATGGTATAGATAAATAAGAAATAATTTACATTGCTGAGATGGATAATTAGATACAAATGGTCATGTTTACCATAAAAGATTTTTTTTGGAATGGAACCATTCCTTAAAATCTATGTATAACATAAAATGCATTTGTATGGCACTGCAGAAACCTTTCTTCTTCGCATGGCACAAAAAAAAATATTTTCAAATTTGAAATTGATTAAACATCCCATTACTGAAGCAGCAAAGATTTGTTTTCTCAATTTTCTACACTCACACTATGTATAAAAAAAGTAATGATGAGCTAATTTTTTGTTTGTGTGACAAATTTATGATCATTTATTTTCTTTATTTAAATTATTCGTCAGCAAATAAGCAAATTTAAAATTGTTTTATATGACAAATTATTTAGAATAATGTTTATGAATGCAGCATCGTTAAGAACTGTAATAAATGAACTCAATGCAGTATCAGTTAGGCTTTTTAGTAGAGTCATGTAAAACATTAAACTATTTTTATGTTTTGTTTGCTAAATAATTCAATTAAATGTAATTATAACAGAAGCCTCTCGTCAAATGAACCTTTGCTTATGAAATTGATCCAAAGACCTCTATGAGTTTGAAAACTTTTGTGCGTTATAACTAATAATTTGTGTAATACAATTATGTCAATGGCGAAAACGAGTTATATGTTACAAAAAACACAGGTATAATATTTTTAAATGTTTACTCGTTCATTTAAAAAATAAACGAGTATTTAATATTGAAAAATACTTTGTTACTTATGACTTTTTTGTTTGAACACGTCAGCTTCTAAATTTTTAATTTTGTTCAAAAAATTTACGATTGCGTTAAAATTCAAAAACACTTAATTTTGAATATGTATACATAAAGTCTTTTTTGTGCAGACATGAGTGGGATTGCTTATCAAATGTATATGGCCCAATTCACATACCAACCTTGATACTACTACCCACATCAAGTGATGTTTACCCTATACAGCCCTCATATGGCGCATCCTCTATACAGGGGTTAGCCTAGCATGTGATTGTAAGCCGTAAGGGATGAAATCCACGTACAATTTCCCAAAGAATAGTTTGGAGTGAACACGAATCCACTATGCCAGTGTTTTTTCTAAATATATGATAATTAACTAGTCTAGTTGATAATTAATGACCTAACAGTATATTGTCTAAATATGTACATGCAAACGTTTTTATTTTTCTTAAATAAAATTAAATTTAATAATCTTTCTATGTTCTTTAGGTAAACAGAACAACGTGTTAATGTTGTTTTATAAGTTGTAACAAAAATAAAATCTATATACGAGAACTGTTGGTTAAAAATTACATATTTAGACTTATAATAATTGATGCAAACGTTCCCGTGTTGAAAATGCTTAAAAGGGTCTTAGACTAAAAGGTGTAATTTTTTTATGATGATATTGTTATTTCATATTCAAATATAAACTATAAAAATTGGTTATTTCACAGTGTTCTGTAAAACTACTTTTGTCGGTAGATAGATAACATATTTTTTTGTTATAATTAATTAAATGATAAAATAGCAATACTAGTAATTCACGTGACATAGATTTTCCATATTGATCGTTGTTAACACTTCTCTGGAGGTAGAGAATTATAGCACAATTATATTTACTCAGTTCGAATTTATCCTTGGAATAATTCAATTATCTTGTTTTAATGTTTGGATACTTTACTATTTCAAATTAAATATTTTTTAGTTTATCTGCGACATCGGTACAAATCAATTTTACCTCATAATAATGATAATTTTCGTTATTTTTCATTGGATTTTATACAAAATTATACTTACATTTTTAAGTAGAAATATATGAACACTCTCATTTTGTCTCATCTATGTAACTCACTAATATTCGTTTATCTACAGATACGAAATTAAAAACTATTTATCATATATACAGTATCATTAATGTAACTTATATGTATTTGTCTGTAATTAGTTATATACGTTGCCCATTAAAATAGTTTATCTTAATTGGATTTTATATGTCTTTATATAGAACAATCAACTATAAGATAAACAAAATATAATGATATATATAAAAAATCCAACGATAAAAATGGTTATTATAGATAACTGGGTATGAGATATAAAATCTTAATTATATTGGGTCCTAACATTTTCGTTGATATCTTATGGATATTTCAGATACAAATAAGATTATAAATGACATTTTTTGTGTATGTTGTATTAATCATGGAGAAAATTTCGGGTATTGTTGTGTATATTGTGTTAATCATAGATACGATCTCGGGTGTTGTTGTATATATTGTGTTAATCATAAATAAGATTTAGGGTGTTGTTGTGTATTTTGTGTTAATCATAGATACGATCTTGGGTGTTGTTCTGTATATTGTGTTAATCATAAATAAGATCTAATCTAAATGAATAAGTTTTCTGATGAAGATAAATCAAGGTTAATTAAGTGAATAACATAATTTAGTTCAATAACTTTGAAGAAAACTATGATTTTATAACTTAAAGGTTGAAGATTAGTACATAATTTATTCTAAAAAAAGTTGTAACAACAGAACAAATCTAATGGACAAAGCTATAGTATGGCCAACAAACAAATGGAATAAAATACGTTTACATAAGCTATACAAACATAAAAAATAAAACTCATTGATAAAAGTAGCTAAGACATTACAAAATAATATCGCCTCAAATGCTCAATATATATAAAGGCTATTCATAAATCTAACTACATAAGTAAAGTTGCGATGTTAACAAAAAGACTAAGATGGTATTTAAAATTGTTTCAGTGAATAAAAAACAAAAACGAGTAATGTTAAATTACGTGCAATATACTTTAAGAACAGTTAAAAGTTTAGGATATTTTTACAGAAAATTAATTGAAAACCTGCAGCTCTAGCAACAAGAAATAGTTATGCAAGACAGAATATATAACAAGTTCAACTTTGTGTAAATTAGAGCAGAGTGAGGCTCAAAGAGAAATCTGGAATGAATGTAAGGCATTAAAAATAGATGCATTGTTTGTGGGAATAAAGCAAGGAACATACTCATTGCATCAATTCATCCGCTTACCACTATTTTTCAACAAACTTTTACAACTTTATTGCAAAAAATTGTGAAGAAAAGTTTTCAAACTTTAATAAAGTTAAGCGAAATAACGTTAAGAATAAACAGTTTTATTTATTAAAAGTTTTAAATCAGGAAATAGAATGAAAAAGTGTTTTAAGCGTTTCCAGATAAAACTCTTTATTGCACAAAGATATTAACTACGTTTGTAAATTTTGAAATATTTAAAGAATTTTATTTAATAACAGAGAATTTAAATTGTGTTTTTAGTTTAATTATTTCCTGATAAAAAATCAATATAGATAAATAATTTTTCTCAACTATTGCAAGTCTTTCGTAAGAGAAAATAAAAACTCAGGCGATATAAAATAAAAAATCGGGCGATTTAAAATAAAAACTTAGACGATAGAAAATAAAAACTCGGACGATATAAAACGAAAAATTATAAAAGGAAAAGTTTGAAAGATAAATCGCTTAACAGGAGAGAAAATTCAAAATGAATGTAAGATTCCATAAAATGATTAAAAATAGCTAAAAATTATGAGCATTTTAGCGAAATAAAATCTGGTGAAATAATAGTACATTATTTAAAATAAATTCTCTAAATAAAAGTTATCTTATGATTATTTTTATTTGACAATATTTTTCAATTTTAACGTGATAATAAACTTTATTCAAAAAATGTTATGCTTATTTTCTTTGTTTCAAGGTAATTTATTACAGTTCTTAATTTTTCTAATGCTACACCCATTTCATTCAAATAATATATTTTACATTTTTAACTAAAAGATTTTAAAGAAAAGTATTTGTTTTTTATTTATTTCAAATTTATATGACATCACAAAACTATGCAAAACATTTTTAATATTTTAAGAGAATTAAACTTTTCAAAACTTATGCCTAAGGATGTCACTCGCCAAATTTAAACCTTCTTCATTTACATTTATGAAAAAACTGTTCTTTTTATTGTTAAAAATAGTTTGATTAAATTGGTTGTTTCAGGTTATAATTGTATAGCCATTGTATTGCTTATTAAGCTTGCCCATGAACCTACAAAACACCTCTGACTAAACTGTACCTTACATGAATGATGGAACGTATATATATAAATGGATGTGCCCTAAGGTAACTTAAGCCAACGCCGACTCTACTACAGGCCTTGTACTTACTTGCCATGAATTTTTAACAGTTACAAAAAACTATTGGAAACACAACTGATAGTATAGATACTAAACATAACGTGTTCTCGACTTAACTCTTCTTCATCTCTGATCAACTTTTTTGATCATATATCAACTATTTTAACATTGATCAAACGACAAGAAAGTTAACCCCGTATCAATGATGGGTCGAAAACTTTTGTGTAACTAGGGATTTCGATGTGAAATGCCTGTAGTAGAGTCGACGTTGCTTAAACCTCTTAAATTAGTAACTTTTGAAGCAATGGTCGGTCAAACTACCTTTCAAACTAAGACTTTGAATTCATGGGCCTCGGATAACCTTCTTGAATACCCATCCCCATTCCCTTTTCAAAATTTATCCAGTTTGTTCTTAAATGAATTGAGTGATTTCACCTCCACCACACTCTCATTCAACTCATTCGCTAGGTAATGCAACTAAGAGTAAGTTTGAAGAGTTTGAACCTATGACCTCTAGTGGGACTTTCCTTAACCTAATGAATGACCCTTTATAATTGTCAACACTTGAATTAGGTCTCCTCTTAGTCTTATTGTTGTAATGAGTATAATTTCAGCATTGGTAATCTCACTTCACAAGGCTGATCTGCCAATCATCTCACTAACCGTGTAGCTCTTTTCTTGTTTTCCCCCATTCTATTGTTATTCCAGATGTGTCATAGCAAATATATTGAATTTTGTTTTTGATTATATGGTTATGTATTGCGTGTAAAAGACTAATTAATATTGTGAAATAATAGTATAGAATGGTACTACTAGTAAGTTAACGTATTTAAAGCATCCCTACAAACACTGTCGACTCAACTCACAGATGAGTTTGTACCGACTTCATACGATTTGATACGACATTGATATAGTGTTGTTATAATTTACTTTTTTGATAAATTGACAAATAATTACATTTATTTATTTATTTGTATTGAACAAAATTTACTTTATTAACACACGATTTTGATACGGACATCGCTTACCGACATATCGCTTAAGATTCGTTCACGACATATAGCTTTAAAGCTGTATATTGATATATTTTATACGAATCGTGTACGAATCGTCCCAACATATCGCTATCAATATACATACACTGTCAGAAGAGCTTTGTTGTTTTTTTCTATCTACTAGTTAGTAGGTGTGAAATGAGTGAAAGTTGTTGAAACATAATTTCAGTTCGTTGTGATTGTCTGAAGAAACTTATTTTAGTTGATATATGTTACTTGTGAGCGCCATTAATCGTTTGTAGTAAAACAAATTTGTATTATGCAAAAAAATGCATAACGAAATACAAACGTGAAAAACACATTTGATAAAGAAAGAAATAAAAGATGCAAGAAGTAATATAAAACTTTGTTCTTCTGAAACTATGAGAAAAATTTATGATCGATTTTAAGGATTTATAGAATACAAAAGTTTTTATATGAACGACATTTCATTTATGCACACTAACAGAACTAAATTTAGAGCTATCACGAAGATGAATAATGATGTTATTCCTTATTCAGTTTTGAAATATCTTTTCGTTTCAAGTATATACAATTGTATTTGTATTTGTTTATAAAAAATATTCTTAGATTATCACAGAAATATTGTTTTAGCATTCGACCCCAATTAATCGCTTATACCACTCATTGGGACCAAACATCTTGAATTTCAGTTTTGTTTCCACTCTACTACTGTAGAGTGGAACAATAGTATAATTACTGATGGAATTGATAAGGGTCAATATGTGATGTTGCTATAGTTGTCGGTTGTTATTACATCAAATATGTTTATGTGCCCATTGTTTGTAATGCGATGCAGTATATGAGTTATTATTAAACTAATATCAAAATAATTAATCAGTATTACTTGGTTATTGAATTAATATTGATTTGTTGAATATGTATTAATTATATTATAGTATAGTAAAGCATAATACAAGTCTTAATTGTATAAACCGAAGTATTTATTACATTTTATATTTTGAAAAACTTTTATACAACTTATTTAAAATGCATCTTAATCCAATATAGAATTTTTATACAACTCAGTTATAAGAGTAATTGTGCTCTGTGTAATATATGCACGCACTGTTTTTAGCCACATAAGATTTTCATTCTTAGAACTATAAGGTAAATTGTTCCATAGCGTTGGAAAACCATTGAATAACTTTTATGTCTAAGATAGTCAAAATTAACATCATCAAATTGACTAATCTTTTTTAATAGTGCACAAAATCATATCACAATGATACAATATGACACAATTTTGACTCAATCGCAAAAAAGTTGATTCAGTGTAGACAAATGGAAAGATTGCGTACCATTAACATATTTTCTTTTGTTTTTTTATATTGTCAATAGTTTTCTATTTGATTAATAAAGATGTTATTATGTTTGTAATGTTGCGCTCCTTAAATTGTTATCATTCAATGTCTTAAATGATTTGAAAGTCATTAATTTGGTTTATATAGTTTTTTAATTTAAAATCAATATAATTCCTTCGACGTCTATATGTAATGTGAAATTAACATTAGGCTATGTCAATAGCTGTTTCTTTTGGTTGAGATAAACATTCTAAATATTTTGTTTTTTGTATATTCTTTAGAAAATAAGTTGAATAGTTTAGGTTTGAAAAGCTAACATAATCTGAGGGAGAAGTTCAAAACACTTAAAATGTTTATTAACATGAGAAAGATTCAAACGACTTGCAATTGAAAATTATATTTGTACAATTTAAAACAACAAATTATTGTTGGTTGTTGTTTATTAAGAATTGTTTTAGAAAAAACTTTTGTTTAACAAAAAAAATTAAAATTTTTCAGCAAAATCAAAAGAATTCACAGCACAGAAGTGGAAAAAATTCTTTGCTGGGAAATGTTTCAATATTTAATATTCAATTTATAATAAATATTCTTACTTCAACGATCAAAGCAGTGGCACATTTGCAATTTATTTGTTGTTTCGCATTTAGATGTTCAATTTTTCCTCATAAGTTGAGGAATAAAATATGGAATTCTTTGATGTTTGATGGAAATTTTCAAAAATATTTTTTGATCTAATTGCTCAATAGATACGTTTGGCTGCTGGGTTTATTAATGTTTTCTTATTTGCCTTTGCCTTGAAGTTCTTCGTTTATTTCTTATCATAATTCTTGGTTTTTGTTTATAATTGTCTAACTAATCCACGCGTGTTGATTTATCATTATTTTTCATTTGGTTTCCTCTTCTTCTGCATCAACTTATTCCGTCTTTTTACGGGGTCACTGTTTCGGATGAGACTCTATCAGCTTTAAAATTAGCCAAAGACGCTATAATTCAATAACAATAATAGTATCAATGATAATAACAATATTAACTATGAAACTATTGTTATAATAACTTAATAACAATATTAATTATGAAACTATTGTTATAATAACTTAATAACAATATTAATTATGAAACTAATGTTATAATAACTTAATACGTTCATTTACATATAATTCAATAACAATAATAGTATCAATGATAATAACAATATTAATTATGAAACTATTGTTATAATAACTTAATAATATAATAATATAATAATATAATAACTTAAAACGTTCATTTACACATAAGTATTTTTAATTTGAATAAAAGGTATCCAAGACTAAGATAAATTATTTTAAATAAAAAAGAATACCAAACATAATGATTATTTTTTTTCAACATTTCCTAAATAGTGAAATAATTTGATAAAATGTATATATTTAATTTTTCTCCTGTAGCTAGTCTTACTATAACCACAAATCAAAGACGTATGCTAGCCTTAGATTTTAGTTAAGGAAGAAAATCTGATTCATATGTCAACCTCACTTACCTCACTGAACCTCACTGACCCTCACTGAACCTCACTGAACCTCACTGACCCTCACTGACCCTCACTGACCCTCACTGAACCTCACGCACCATTGCTTACAACAAGCATTAATGTGAAAGACCAATCTCAATAGTAATGCTCTTTTTATCAAGTTAGTTCTGAAAACATAATCCAGTGTCATAACTTTTAAATAATCAATAATGGTTTTGTTTTATTTCTCAGCAATTAAATAAAAAACATTTTTTTTCCGAAATGTTTGTTATGCCTTTTTCAATGTTTAAAGTGTCAACATAATGTGGCAGACATTTTTTTAATTTTCTTTATTGTTCTTCTGACTTTTATAAACTATTTGACACGAATCAGAAGAAGGATATGAAAGATTGCCTTTCAATTCGATCCACATCGTGTGCAATCGGTATGTTTATTTTCATATCTTACTTTAATGAATACTTTTTAATAAACTAACAAGTATTTATTCACAAAAATGTATTTATTATTATAAAATGATGAGTTTTAATTACTATAATGAACGTTTGATGATTATTCTAATTATGGTTTTATCTTTAATGTGAAATTCCATTGTAATAATTTGTATTGTTTCAAACAATTACAATAGAATGTGTATTAATAAATCGGTAAAACATATCTATTATTCAATACACGAGGTTTAAATATTCCATTTACTGTTCTACTGGATTTTGTATTATTGTTTCATAAATTAATACATTCCTCATTTAGCTAAAATAAAACATATTCTGTTTTAAAAATAAAATTAGTTAATAACAGCAAGGCTTAGTTTCCAAAGTTCTTAATAGCTTTCAACTGCACTTGGCTATAGTTATTATCATATTAAAAACTTGGCTATAGTTATTATCATATTAAAAACTTGGCTATAGTTATTATCATATTAAAAACTATAGTTATTATCACATTAAAAACTAATCATAACTAATCATAACTTGGCTATAGTTATTATCATATTAAAAACTATAGTTATTATCACATTAAAAACTAATCATAACTAATCATAACT